>CAJNDS010000957.1:175000-380000 GCA_905221605.1 Symbiodinium natans
TAGGGTTTAGGGTTTAGGGTTTAGGGACCGTAGAGTAGGCTTGGGGGGGGGGGGGATACCATGGGGGGGGGGGCCCAGGACGCTCGACGCTGAACCATATATATGTATTATGTGGAACTCTTTGAAATGGATCCCCTCAACACCTGTCTCGACAACTCATGGCACAGTTGACTGCCTGGATCTGGTGCCCTGCGCGAACCTGGGAGAGCCGTCCCTAAGGGATACTCGGACACTCTGGGTTAGGGTTTATAGGGCTTATAGGGCTTATAGGGTTTATAGGGTTTATGGGGCTTATAGGGTTTATAGGGTTTAAAGGGTTTAGAGGGTTTAGAGGGTTTATAGGGTTTACATGGTCTATAGGGTTTAGAGGGAGGGATGAGGGGTTTAGGGTTTAGGGTTGTAGGGCTTAGGGCAGCAACAATGGGATGCCCTTTCAGGCACGGTGTGCTTGGAAACAGGAATCGGGATTCTCGGAGGGGGGGGGCCTAAAGCCTGAACCCTAAACCCTAAACCCTAAAGAGGGGTGGTGGGGGAACTTGGGCCTGCTCCAAACAGCTTTGGCCGCCCAGGCAGTAGCCGATAGCCGCGGCATGGCCAGCCTTGACCTTTCTTCAGAGTTCAGATTTTCGCTTCCGCTATTTTAACTAGGGGGTTTAGGGTTTAGGGTTTAGGGTTTAGGGTTTCGGGTTTAGGGTTTAGGGCTTAGGGTTTAGGGTTAACTGCAGTGCAGGTTGGCTAACACAGGTGGATGTTGCGCAGATTCTGCATGAGCGCGTGTAAAGAAAACCCAAGAAACCGGCAGGGTGAGGAATCGACTCCGGGGCATTTAGAGGCTGCTTCCATCACATAGGGGAGAGGATGAGGGGGACCCTTGGGGATATAGACCCTCTGAATAAGGTCCCTGTTTAAGGGAGCCAGAAGAGGATTCAGAAGGGGTACCCTTTGAAGGGCCCCCCTTATCCTACCTAGGATCATAACAAGAAGATCACGATGGATCGAAGGGAAGGTTCGAATTTTGTGTATGTTCAACTTAAGAAGCACTAGGGATGAGCAAGGACTCAAGGGAGCGAAACAAAAAGCCAAACCGAAACTTTTGCTTGAGAGCAGGGGCACGGCCGGGTGAGCAAAGGCCTTCTGCAGAAATGCATCCATAAGCCCGCGCCAGTTGCCTGAGTTCGGATCTGCAGATTCAGGCCCTTGAACGGGACACCTGAATGAAATTTTGCTGCGGCCTTCGTCTAGGTTTGCCCTCTGAGCCCTCCATAAAAAAATCTTCCCCAGTCTGCCATTGGATGAGTACGTGGGAAGCAATGGCTCGCGCAAAGCGGGCATCATGAGGAGTATTTCAATTTATCTTTTCGAGGGTGTGGCCGGATTTGTGCGACGCTGCACGATGTGACCCACGCAGTGGATGCAAAGGGCTGTAGATCATTGGCACTCCTTCAGCACCCGTTTTGCTTGATCTGTGGCCACCTGTGGGCATGCCTTTGAGTCCCAACTCTCAATGCTACTCCCCTAAAGCAGAGCAAGGAGTCTTGCCCAAATTGTCCCCTAAACCCTAAACCCTAAAAACCCTAAAAACCCTAAAAACCCTAAACCCTATATGCCCTATGCGCTGGGAAACTCCGCATCCAACCGCCAGAAGGCGCCTCTCTTTGAACCATATCGACAGCCATCCTGGCTCTGCACGTGCTCATCTCTAAACCGGCTCCAAGCCCAAAACCTGGCCTTGAAACAGTATGTATGTATGCATGTATGTATGTATGTATGTATAATGTATGTATGATGTATGTATGTATGTATGTATGTATGTATGTATGTATGTATGTATCTATGTATGTATGCATGTATGATTATGTATGTATGTATGCCTGCCTTGTGCACATAATGCACTTAAAACTTTAAAACTACTACCTAGGTTCCCAGATAAGCTTTTCAAAGCCAGCCTGGTGCCCGCAGAAGTGCGTTCATCTGGCGAAACGCTCCGATGAAGTGGCGAATACCCTGACCAAAAGTCCAGGCCCAAGAGACAGTGGAGAAAGCACACCCCGTTATACGCTTAACTCTTCAGCAATGCATGTCTTGCCCATCAGGCTTCGGAACATCACTCCCAATACACTTCAGGCTCAATACTGCGACTTGAGCCCCATGTCTTCGCAACAGCCTCTTCAAAGAGAACGCCGTGGTAAGTAAGTGGCAGCATGGAGCTCGCAAAAGCCCGACATAAGCTTTCCCGTCGCAAGGCGCCTGCCAGTGCACCTTGCCATCGTCCTTGGGGTCTTTGGGCATCATACCGAAGAAGCCCTGGAGCTCCTGCGAGGCTGTCGCATAGAATCCACAGAAGCTAAGATGGCCAGATGCTTGCTTGCGTGTCCGTGCGGCTCGTGCATCCTCAGCTTGCATGAGAGCCCGGGGAACTCTATCCCATTCAAGAATGTGAACAGCAACTCTCACACCAAGATGCGGAGACCAAGATTCAGATGGAAACTATGAAGACTGCAATTCGACAGCAAAGAAGTATACCACCCTCCAGCACCTATTCAGCAACCGCCGCCATCCAAAAATGATGGCGATTCAACTTTTCCCAGACTTCTCACAAATCGACTTCCTGAAACGGTCATCTGTGGTTTCCATGGTTGCTTGGGGGGTCCGCAGCGGTGCTGTACTAAGTCGAAATTTGGGTGTGCTCAAAGCCTTCTGGCCTTTCAAACCCATTGCCTGCACTCCTCCCCTCCCCTCCCCTGCATCCCTTTCAGAATCCCAAGGGTGGGGGAGTTGGCCTTCAGGGAGTTGTTGCTGGCTTTCGCTTTTTCTGTGCGGGTGCAAGAAGATGGTCGAATCCCTTGCAATCGATGAACTATGCCTTTCTCCCGGGTGCCATCAAGTGGCTGGTGGCTTGCTGGCACGGTGTTCCCGCGGACTTTGAATGCCAAGGTTGCAAGAATGGCTTCTGATTGTGACCGGTCTAACACTTCGTAGTACTGGAACAAAGTTCACTCAGATGCAGCGAGAAGCATCGCTACTATTGGCAATGATGATGGCAAGGCCGAGCTCCCACTGACTTCTTAAAATGATCTGCATACTGCCTTAAGTTGCTCCTCTGGGTCTGGATATTGGTTAGAAAGCAAACAAACCGTAAGCCCTAAACCCTAAACCCTTCTTTGACCCAGACTCTCTACGCCAGCTGGAAACCCTAAATCCTGAACCGCGAAAATGGGCGAAAAATCATACAAACCACCCTAAACCCTAAACCCTAAACCCTAAACCCTAAACCCTAAACCCAGCTGTCCTCGTCGGGGTACTGCGCGTCTTCACGCTCCATGGGATTCTCCGCACGCGCAGCGGCACAAAAGCCCTACAGGGCAAAGCAGGATACTGGCAGGGTTTAGGGTTTAGGGTTTAGGGTTTAGGGTTTAGGGTTTAGGGTTTAGGGTTTAGGGTTTAGGGTTTAGGGTTTAGGGTTTAGGGTTTAGGGTTTAGGGTAAACAAGTGGTTGAGGTTTTTTTTTGTTTAACAACCCTGTGCACCTTTTCTAGTGCTGTTTTAGGGTTTAGGGCTTATAGGGTTTATAGGGTTCAGGAGCACCTGCACACCCAGCCGTCCCAAAATCAGCGGATGCAGCACCCAGTCATTGCAAGACATCTCACTAGACATCTGAGCGGTGGTGATTGTATCATTCCTTGGAAACGCTGCGTGGGGAAAAAAGCATGCTTCCGCGGAGCTTCCGCGGAGACATTTGGGCCATTACAACGACACTCCACTTCCGCGAGAGATGGAGGCAGTAAATAGAATTTTTGCTATGGGTTGGGGTCCTTGCTGCCCTGAAATCTGCTGCTTCTAAGATGAGGTGCCCGTTTGGGACAAGCGAACCGGCTGAGGCGGTCCCGAGTGTGGAGTAGAGTTCCTGGTGCTTGCAGGCCTTTGCGGCTCTTATCAGTTTTGAGGGCCTTTGGATCTGCACTGCAACTACTGTAGCGGCTATGGCAACGAGAAACCGCGCTGACCCGCAGCTCTGATCTCTCAAACTTCGCATGATTACGTGGCTCAGCTGTAGCTGCAACAGTGTCGATGCGACCGGGAGCGTAAGGCTGTGGAACTTTTAAGTGGAACTTTTAAATCTAGTACCACAAAAAAAATGGGCCCTTTCTGATTCCCTAGCCCGGGAATCTACCGTGAACCAGTCCCGTAAAGTGCCCAGCCTCGAAGTCAACGATCCGCCCAGAGTTTAAGGCCCGATCTTGGTAGGTGTAAGCCGGGGTCTCTTTGTACAAGTCCTCGGGCCAATTTATTATTTCAGTGGAAGCTCCAATCGACCTCGTGAATTGAGGATGTTGGTCCCTGACCCCACTGATATGCAACATGGTTTGCCAAAAGCCAAGATTCCACAGCCAAGCCCACGTATCCCACCTTCGCCAGAAAGCACGCCTGATCGATGTCAAACTGCTTCAAACCGGCGTAGTTGTGGTGGACGAGGATGACCGGCGCGGGCGAGTTTCCAACAACATAGGCAATGCGCCCGTAGATGTAGTCGTAGCCACCAAAAGAGATGGGGAACTCTTCCACTACCAGATCTCCCTCCTTTGCAACCTTCTTGTCCACTGGCTTGAAGCAGGCCTGTGTCTGATATCGTGAGCCGCTTGGCCGATCTTGGCCGCACATGGCTGCAGCAACCTTGCGCCAGAATACCTATTTAAGTGCTCTACAGCCTGCCCCAAGCAACAGGGACACTGGATACGTGGGCAGGATGAGTTCAAGCCTTCCAGGGGTGCTCCTATGCCATATTGCAACGGTAGATACCAGTGTCCTCTCCAGAGCCACACGCCGCTAGCCGTGCCAAAACTGCGAACCCAAACGAAACTTTATCCTCTTGGGGCTGCGAAAGAGTCAACAATTGTTCTGGTTTGGGGTTTAGAGATAGTCAGAGTTTCGAGCCTAGCTAAGGCGGGGATGTGTCGCGATGAGAAACTCGGGGTCGCCTTGTGGGATACTATACCCAAAGAGCCCAAGATTGCTTAATTAGGGAATATTCCTTAAATCATATTAAGGTTCCGTATATGATTTAAGGCATATTCCTCAATTAAGCAATATTGGGCTCTTTAGGTAGAGAAGCATGAACTGGGTCCCGCTTGGGCATACATGGACATGTATGGCCCATTCGAAGCCGCCCGAATGCCCTATGGACATACTACGACATACTGAGACCTCCTAAGAGCCTGGATAAGGGTCCATGTACCAGGGCCCAAAAGTCCCGGTATGGGAGGTACTTTAAGGCTCAAGTCTTCCCAGTTATGCACATGGACCCTTCGGGAACCGCTTCTGAAAGCACGGCGCCCCGGGAAAAGCGCTGGGGATCCCTGCGAAGCGAATGCAAGGCTCGGCGCAAACGCGCGATGTACCCTGCAGCTTGTTCAGGTGCTTGCTTGGGTGTTCTTGTCCGGGGGAACTTTGGAGGAGATTACACGAGCCGCAAAGCAAGGGGCGCAGTCGAAAACACACATACTTCACTGAGGTACATATAGGTACGACATCAAGAACATGTTCCCTGTGTGTGCTGGCCGCCACTTAAGGAGGATGTCAATGTAGCTGTTGCGGGTGCTAGTATTGTGCGCTACAACTTTCGCCCGATTGTTACGATGAATCGGCAATAAAGTGACGCCGTGCTCGGTGAAGATAGCTGCATCGGCATTCACCCTCCTTCTCCTCGAGATATTCTCAGTTTCAAAATATCCCAACGCTGGCTGAGCCTTCAGCTACAGGGTGTTAATTAAGATTGTGTGAAGTCAAACCACTCTTCGCGGCAACCCCTCGGCTACCACTAGCACTGGCAGGTGCCCTCTTAGCGCAAAGCCCCCGAGAGCAGCCTGCAAGCAAAAGGCTTAAACAGCCACGCGTGGCTAAGGAAATGCTAGCAATTCCATGTGAACAAGCATCCACGCTTCTGCCGTTCGAAGACCCATAGCGGCAGCCTGTTCGTGGCCGAAACACTTGGAAAAGCTCCTGCGCGGCACGTGCGTGATATCTGCATCTCGACATTGATACCAGATGGCTAGAACTACGTCTGGCTTGCTTCAGTCGGGCAAAAGGAATTATTCAGCAAGCAGCCCCCCGTCGCCGCTTTTCGAAAAGTTTCCTACGATGCAAAAACTAGAGGTTGACTCGTCTCAGCTTAGCCCTGCTACAGTAGAGATCTCATCAAGTGCTGAACCCTTTGCCTTGGTGGACTCGAAAAAAAAGCAATGGCCTACACATCTAGGGGCGAGCAAGGTCGGGCCTGGGCTTTGCCAAAGAAGCCTCACTTAATCCTACACTCCCCTCAGAACCTTCGTAGAATATGTAAATGTATTCTTTTTCGGGTTTTGTAAATAATTTTAAAATATTTTAAAAGAATGAAAACCTAAGCGGGCTATAGAATTTTCGTGTCCACCGAGACGTCACGCTCAAACCTGAAGCCTCGAAGCCCCTACTTCTGAGAACCTCAGGATCCTCAGTGAGGCTCATGAAGCTTCTGGGGAGACGGGTCAACCGATATCGTTTAGGGTTTAGGGTTTAGGGTTTAGGGTTTAGGGTTTAGGGTTTAGGGTTTAGGGTTTAGGGTTTAGGGTTTAGGGGTAATTAATATGACTTACTTAACCCCATAACTCCCGAGCCCCCTTCTGTAAATTGGTGCTGTGTCCCCTTTTGCATCCGGGCTCATTGCTGCCCGGGATCTCGCTTCTCCCTCAACCCTAAGCCCATCAAAGCAAGACATACACTTGCAATTACAGCACTTCAAAACCGAAACCCTAAACCCTTTTGACAGGCTACTTCGCCCGGAGATGGAAACCCTAAACCCTAAACCACCCTAAACCCCAAACCCTAAACCCTAAACCCCAAACCCTAAACCCTAAACCCTAAACCCTAAACCCTAAACCCTAAACCCTAAACCCTAAACCCTAAACCCTAAACCCTAAACCCTAAACCCTAAACCCCTCATGGCGTCCTCGTCCTCAGCAGGCGAAAGGTCACGAAGCAACTCGAGGTCTTTGTAGCCTGTCACTGAGCGCAGAGGGCTGAGGGTTTAGGGTTTCGACTCTCACACAGGGTTTAGGGTTTAGGGTTTAGGGTTTAGGGCATGGAGAGGGTTTGTAGGGGGCCTACAATCTTTCGAAGAGTGTTTCAGAAAGTTTCACACAGCTAGGGAGCAGGGGCTGAGGGCCTTGCACTGGGGCCGCCAATTGCCTTTGAGGGGCTATGCCCCATTGGGGTATAGCATGCTATGACAGTTATGACCTACAACTTTGCACGGGGCGTCTCTGCACGAAAAGGAGTTTCACGACGTTCTGCTGCTGTCCGTGGTATACTGCAGCATGCCGCGGCGCACCACAGCACACCATGTTCCATCGTGTTCAGCTACATTCCGCCATGTTTCTGCAGCCTGGATGTTGCTCTTCGTTGCGTATGGACCCTTATATAAGTCTTGCTACTGAGGCATGAGACCACCGCAATGACCGACAAAGCCTACCGAGGGCCTATACCATAGCTGCCATAGGTTGTGTCAGCACGGCAGCAGCAGGTGTTCATAGCCCACTCCCTCCCTCCAACTCTTCCACCCGAAAGAAACACAAACAGCGGTCCATGATTTTGGCACCTAACGCGCACGAGCCAACACCAAGACCATCCAAAAGCATCCAAATCCCTCTTTGCTGAGGTGACGCCCATTTCAGGTCTACTACTTGCTTAAGAACCCCCCCCAAAAAAAAAAAAAAGTGATCCCTATATTACCCTTATAAGGAAGAATATGTTTTTTTTCTTTGTGGGGGGGGGGGGGGTGTTCTTGGCCCCGGGCCATGCCAAGCAAGGGCGTTGCTGAGCGAAGTGAGTCGCTCAGCCTCGGCTCAGGGGATAACAGCGGGCCGTGGCAGGTCCTAGGCTGAGTTGCCGAGTTCATGTGCCCCAAACAAGTGTACACTTTCAGTTCCTTACGGGAGTATAGTATCCCAAAAAGTGTGAAGTGTACACGCTCAGCAACTAAGTGTTGGAAGGGAGCCCCGGCAACAAAACAGCGCCACACTCCCCCAAAAGCAGCTGTTAAACCGGACAATACCCGGAAGCTTCCAGAACCGATGGAACCAACATGCCGGAGGTCAGAAACCCTAAGCCCTAAGCCCTAAGCCCTAAGCCCTAAGCCCTAAACCCTAAACCCTAAACCCTAAACCCCAGAAGCCCTTTCAAAGCTGGCCGACCTGCAGCCACTCCTCCATCTCCGAGCTCATTGGACTCGAGGGCCTCGGAGGCCGGATCTTTGGAGCCTTGGGTTGCCTGGGGTTTAGGGTTTAGGGTTTAGGGTTTAGGGTTTCGGGTTTAGGGTTTAGGGTTGAGGGTTGAGGGTTTAGGGTGGAGTGCTGCTGGACCGCAATACAGTACATACCCAGATCTTCCAAAAAAACCCTTAACTAAGGAGTATACCGTATACCCGAAAGTTTTATACTATGGGTCGCTACTATGAATGAGGGTATATTCCTGTATTCCAAAACCCCTTGATACAGGAATATACCCTAATTCATAATAATGATCCATAGTAAAAAATTAGGGTATGCTCCTTTGCTAAAGGGGCTTTGGAAGATCCGTGTAGTGCGCGGATCAACGTCTGCAAACTGCAAACTGCAAACTGCCAAGCTTCCTGCCAAGTTGTGTAGCTGGATAACCCAATCAGACACCCAAAGAGCCCAATATCCCTTAATTCAGGAATATACCTTAAATCATATTAAGGATCCCTATGTGATTTAAGGAATATTCCGTAATTAAGGAATGCACCTTAAATGATAGTGAGGATCCCTATATGATTTAGGGAATATTCCTTAGTTAAGGGTTATTGGGCTCTTTGGGCAGATTTGAGAGTCGGACGTAGGCTCAGCCTGCTCAACCACGGCACCCTGTCAGGCAGAAGAGGATGAAGAGTGCCAAACCCCAAACCCTAAACTGTCTGATCACCTTCAACACCTGCATTCACGCCCCAGCGACCCTTCTTATAGCAATCGGCCAGGGACGATCACATGCGCCCCGCAATGTAATCCTACATCTCCCTGTGATTCCAGGAGGGGCCATGATACCCTGGAACCCCTTAAAGATGTCCTTTAAAGGGTTGATTATGGGGGATACTAAGGCCTAATAGCCCCTCCTGGTTTGGGATCCTTCAGGTCAGTGCGCCGGCCTCCGCCCGGGCATGGCTTTCTCCCGAGCGCGTCCAAGACCACATCCGTCCCCCGAAAAGCAGTGGAGCTGCACCACAGGCTTTGGAAGTTCATTCATGGTTGCAGGGTTTAGGGTTTAGGGTTGCAGCCATGACTTTTGACAGTGCTAGTCATGCAAGAGCACTTGCCACGGCAAAAATGATCACAAGAGTTGGGCAGCACGCAAAGAGTCCCCTGCTCCCGGCGCCTGCCTCACGGCCCCAGCACGCAAGCGTCGACAATACTGAGGCAACTACTTGGCCAAGCCGAACCCTGGTTTTCCAGATCAAGGGGCCTAAGTGAACAGGAAACGTATGCTGGGAAATCTCTCCCTGATGCCACATGAGTCAGAACTTCACTTGGTATGTTTTTGGGCTTGGGCCAGGCAGCACCGGCATCTTGCAAGCTGGGCTGCAATGTTTCCCGCAAAAGGTGTGGACTTGGCATTGGCACACCTCATGGCCACACAAATCGTCACCCCCGTTCTTTTTGTCAAACCGTGGGCACGAGCCCACATAACGTGCCAGGACCTCTGTATGCACTTTGGAGAAGTCCCGCAAAGAGTCCATGAACGTATAACGATCGGATACAGACGTCCAGGCACGAGAAACGCTGGTATAGAGGGCAACCATTGGTGAAACCATCCGTCCGACAGATTCTGCTGACTGCTGCGGCACCGGCGTCGCGGGTCGACGCGCGCAGCGTCCCCAGACACCTATAGTTCGAGATCTAAGCTCGGCTACACTGGTAGTCCTTGAAGCAGGTGGGACTGGGGGCAAGAACACAGGCACTTGCCACTTTCGGGGTAGCATAGTCAGCTATACGACCATGCTCACCCCACGCTCCACAACCATGGAACTTGACACCATGACCCCTCAGCCTAGCATCTCTTCGAACCATGCGCCCCTCCAAACCCAAGTTCCTGCCCTGGGGCTTCGGGCGCGAACCGAGGGCTAGGAGGAGTCCTCGCCCTCGGAGTCATCAGAGCCTCAGGGGAATGGGGCTTCGAAAGCATCGAAACTCCCATGTCCGTCTGTAGTGGACCAGCTGTTGGGCTATTGTTTAGCCGTCATCTCTGGAATGGCTTGTCCCCAACACAAGCGCCATGACGATGCACCAAGCAGTGGCAAAAACTGAATCATCCTCACTATTGAGCCCAGCCGCTTCTCCGCCTCTTCTGCTTCTGGCTTTTTGTGCGACTCTTCTGCCTTCTTTCCGAGGATTTGGCCTGCTGGGACAAGGCAGGCGGAGGCCTGTGCTTCATACGAAACCGTCATGACTGGAAAGGTGGTGCCACCGTTTAGGGAACCTAAATCCTATAAACCTTTTAAACCCCACAAACCCTTTACACGCCATAAGCTCTACAAACCCTAGAAACCCTGGAAACCCCGAAAAACCCTAAACCCTGCCCCCCCTAAACCTAAACCCTAGAAACCCTCAGCCCTAAACCGTTAAAATTTACGACTGCTGCAAAGCCTTTGCAGTTGCCGCCTTCTTTTTGGGCCGCTTCCTCGAGCTGGCACACGAGGCCTTGCGTTGCTGGATTCTGGTTAGGGTTTAGGGTATAGGGTTTAGTCCGAAGTGCCGCGGGAGGGTGTCGGTCCGCATCTGGCACATTCTGAGTGGCATATGTCAACAGTCCCACACCTTACCCTCTGGTGGAAGCCTTGGCTCTTGCCCTTTTTCTGCGAGGACAACTAAATCATTGTGAGGTAGGAGAAGGAGACTTCGCGAAACAGGGGGACTCTGCAAGAAGCACAAGGATCAAAAGGCGGGCGCGCGCCCTAGCAATTCTGGAAGACTCTTTTGCAGCTTTTTGATCAAGGGCGACAGCTGAAAGACCTCCTTTAAAAAAAATCAGCCTCAACAACGCAGAACTCAGGGAAAAATTGGCGCGTCGAACAACAGCAGCAAGTCTCGGTTCAATGGCAAGGGGCTGCCGTGCCCAAAATAAATCCTTCCCCGGAGCAAGGCAAAGCTGCAACATGTACCCTAAACCCTATAGACCCCTAGCAAAGAGCCTCGATGACGCGACTAAACGGACGGAACGCGAAGCTGAATCCGCAATGTAGCCACTTAGCAGTTAGCAGGGCACTGAGCTGCACGCCTCTTCCTCCTCGCTGTCGGAGGCGTGCTTGCGCTTCTTTGCTTTCGAAGCTCCTGCTCCACTCTGCTTTTGCGGCACGGGCGGTTCCGGCCGAGATGGGCTGAGGAGCTTTTGATCAGTTTGTTCACCCTGTAGCAACTGTAGCGAGATGTCCACGGCCGCAGCTACTTCAGGAGGCCCGTGCTTGTCGCGGAATACCGGGCTCAAGCAGCATTCGGTGAAGCAAATACTTTCCACCCGGATCCTGAAAGTAATTGGCACACGTTTCAGACGCTCGAACACCCATGATCAGGGAGTATCCCTTGCGTGACGTAAGGAATACCCTTATATGTATGTATGTATGTATGTATAATTATGGTAATCAGTTCTCCGCGCAGCCAGAACGTCACAGACGGCGCTCCTCTGTCTTTTGCTTCTTCGGACTTTTTTGTCTTGCTCTTCTCCTTCTCCTTCTCCTTTGCCTTGTCCTTGCTCTTCTCCTTCTCCTTCTCTTTCTCCTTGGCCTTGACACGCAATACGTGAAAAGACACAGGATTCGCTTGTATCACACCGTATTCGATAGCGACCCGACGGCAACGAGGACGTAAGCTTGGATGCAGCGCAGGGCCTTGTCCTTGTCCTTCTTTGGGTCTTTCTCCTTTCCCTCCTTCTTGTCCTTCTTGTCTGCCTCCTTCTTGTTCTTTCCTTGTGAACAGAGTCTGCAAAACATCTGTGCTAGCACCTGCTACTAGGGCAGTCCCAGATTCCATCTTTAGAGGCCTTCTTGTCCTCCTTGGCCTCATCAGCCTTCCTTAACATGACATGGCTCCACATGGGGCTGGGGCAGCAGGCGGGGTCGCCAAACGCACAGCTCAGCTTCCCTTGCAGCCCAACACACAAAGCCAAAAACTGTGCGAAAAAATGTATGCAAGGCAGTGGGGTTCTTGATGGAGACCCGAAGGCAGGGGGTGTACAGAAAAGCACTCCCGCATCCCAGCCCAAGGCATTCAGCCAAGCTGCTTGGCTTCAGCGGCCTGCCTCTTGGCCTCCTCGTCTCTTCCGGCTCTCTGGGCCCGGGCTTGAGAGACCGCGGGGTCTTGGGAAGCCCGAACCTCTATAAAGCTGCATGACAGGACTCAGGCCCACACATCATTCACTGATGTCAAGTTACATCTGAGTTGTTGCAGCGCAAAGCCTCGGCAAAGCCTATGGAGCACGAAGCCCAGCTCCCAGAAACCACCAACACAACCATCGAAAAGGCTCTCCTGGAGACGTGGCTGACTCTTCTTCCCGTCTCTGTCCCTGTCCTCCTTAGCCGCCTTCTTCTTGGCGTCCTCTTCTGCTTTCTTCTTCGCTTCGTCCTCTGCACCCTTGAGCACCCACTTCCAGCCTCATCCACATGTACGCCAAAAAAGACAGAGGCTTGGATCAAGAACCCGAGAAAGCCGCGCTAATTCCACGAAGCCGCATCATCATGTGGTATGAATGCTAGTAGCTTGGTGGCCCTTGGTCAATTGGAATTCTCAGGGAAGGCACAGAACGGAAGAAGAGCAAAAACGTGGGTCAGACCATGGGGAGGTCCCTCACCTGCAGCCCTTATTTTTTGCGATCAATTTAGTAACCCCTATCAATAAGCCCGAAACCCTAAACCCCAAAGCCCTAAACCGCTAGGGTCTGCAGGCGCAATTAAACGACAGAACCTCGGCATCCCCGACCTCCCAAGGTCCTGAACCTCGAAGGTCTGCACAACTTCACTGTGACCTCGAAACATCCATTTTCAAAAAGCCTATGAGAGTCCCGTCCGTTGCCCTCTCCCTTCTGAACCCAGAATCAGAGCCAACCCTCAACCCAAAAACCCTACACCCTATAAACCCTAAACCCTTTACAGCCCCACCCCTTAACCGTATAAACCCTAAACCAGAAACACCCTAAGCCGTGAAACCCGACAAACCCCAAAAAAACAAAACCCCAAACTCTTAAACCACTAAAACCCCTAAACCTTAAACCCGTTTGCAGCAGGCGTTGGAAGGTTACCGCCCGGACACGTTCAGGACCCTAAACCCAATAAACCCCAAACCCCAAACCCCAAACCCCAAACCCCAAACCCTAAACCCTAAACCCTCCGCCTGTGTTCACCTGGCACTTGGGGATGGTCCGCTCGCCTTCGGCCAGCGAAGGCTCCGAGCAGGCGTGAGGTTTCCGCAGCTTGAACATGGGTGGAACTGTGTGCCACACACGGGCCACACAGCCATGTTGCGCCTTATGTCTTGAGTCTCTGGCTCTCCCCAAAATGGCCCCTGAAAAAACGCTGCCCTGGCGAAGAGCCTTCCACCTTCCAAAGGTCCTTGGCTTCTCCCAGGACCTTCACACGCTCGCCCTTGTGCATGGCATACCTGAGCACAGAAGGTCCAGAGTGCGTGCTGGGAAAATTCAGAAACAGTGCACTGATAGCCCCTCGAGCACCACCACGAAGGGGCTTTGCTACGGTCCAATGTGCTTCATCAGAAATTGAGACCCGAAATTAACCCTTCAAGGCCCTGGCTTTTTCTGCAAAGCCTCAATCACACCGCCGATGCCCTTCACAGTGCCTGATTCGGTGTGAAGCACCACCGGAAGAGGCTTCGCAAACAACATACTTCACCACTTCGTAGCCCTCCAGGCGGTGCTACGATATGCTCCGAAAATGACAAGAAACTTCTTTTCCAGAAGACGCCAATTTGCCTAGGATTCACCATGGGCAAGGATTGCAACTCGATGGCAACCACGCATTGCTTGGGGTATTCCTTGTAAGCCCGTGCGTGTACTACTGTTTCAAACGCTTCTGTGTCTTGGGCAACAATACACGACCGAGCCCTCAATGGTGCTGCACTTCTCGTATCTCTGAAGCCTCGTGTGGAAACTTGTCGAAGACGGGTCAGTTGACTCTTAAACTCTTAGATTGAAGTCGGGAAATCTTCGCCGATGGGCCCCGAACAGATTCAACATTCTTAGGATCCGGAGGCCCCGCTCTCTTGAACTTCCGAGCAATTCGTGTGTAAACTGTCATGCATTGCCATATGGGGGTTCGGGTTGGGCAAGCAAGATTCCAAATCTTGGAAAGCCTAGCTATGCTTGAAACCCCCGAAGTCTTACATCAACCGCATGTCAGACGTCGCCTTCCATCACCTTCGGCTTTGCGTCCTGCGCATGGGCAGACGGCTAAGAGGCCCCTTGAAGTAGAGGAAGAAACCCTAAACCCTAAACTCTTTTTGAACCCAGGCTCTGAGCATCAGCTGGGACCACCAAGCACCGCGTCTTGCACCCTAAACCCTAAACCCTAAACCCTAAACCCTAAACCCTAAACCCTAAACCCTAAACCCTAAAAAAAACCCTGCATGGCATCAAGCCCTTGCTTGTTTTTGTTGGATCACAAAGTTTTTTGTTTTGGAAGGGCTGACCTGTTCATGCAGCTTTTGGGGCCAAAGAAGCCCAGACTAACATCCTCTATAGCAACTTCGCTAAGACTTCTCTTCATTTAATCACTAGCTGATAGATGCTTGTATTGAAAATCACCATGCTTAAATTGCATTCTTATCACATATTGAATTCTCATTTTCGCATAATGAAAATATGTAGTTACAACATGCTTATGTAGATACTCTTGGTGGGTTATCGACTATTTATAAGCATCAGGGGATATACCTATCTTATCTCAGAAGGGTGTTTCGTCATGCTATGTTTTGTTGCAGATGTGTTCTAGCGTGACAAAGTGATAAGGCCCTGGGAAAGCCCGCAACAGAGTCAGGAATTGTTCGGTGACACCCTAAACCCTAAACCCTAAACCCTAAACCCTAAACCCTAAACCCTAAACCCTAAACCCTAAACCCTAAACCTTCAACTCCCGGCCTCCAACTTCTGGTCCACCCCAGCGCACCGTCGCTCGTGAGCCGGCACCTGGCTTTCTCAGACATCTGGGGGATTCAGAGGCTCCTGAGGCCTACACTTGGAGGTTCATGGGTACAAGTAGTAGGGTTTGTAAGGTTTAGGGTTTAGTTTAGGGTTTAGGGTTTAGGGTTTAGGGTTTAGGGTTTAGGGTTTAGGGTTTAGGGTTTAGGGTTTAGGGTTTAGGGTTTAGGGTTTAGGGGTTTCGGGTTTAGGGTTTAGGGTTTAGGGTTTAGGGTTTAGGGTTTAGGGTTTCGGGTTTCGGGTTTAGGGTTTAGGGTTTAGGGTTTAGGGTTGAGGTATATGTCTGGTGGCTGTTCTTATAACCCTATTTAGGGTACTTATAACCCTGCATAATATAGCTACGCATGAACCTCCCGGTACAAGCAAGACCTGTGGAGCTCACCCTGTGCCGTGTTGCACTGGGACCTCCTCGTAGATGGGGTTGTCCAACGAGTGCGCGATTCGTGCAGAGAGCTCCTGACTCGGGTCCATACAAAGCGGACCCCGCAACAATCGATCAAACACGAAGATGACGAATGCACCGCAGTGGAATTCAAACACGCCCTCTTGGTCTTGAGACAACCGCGGATGATGCCTGCATTTTCTTGCTGGGCTGCTTCTTGACGGAGGTCTGTTGCTCCTTGCCCGTTCCTGTCATGCTTGGGCTATGCTGGGCCGCACGAACGCTGTGTCAGCTGCAAGCAACCGGACCTGTTGTGCATCCTTTTTGCTGTGCGACCGACTGTTGCAACTCGGCGAGTAGCCGCGCACAAGCACTTTAGCTCAACTCATGCTAGGCGCACTCTTAACTCTCTGAACCCACTCCTCTGCAACATATCCAACCCAAGATACAGTGGAACGAGAATACTCCTTGATCGGTGGCCATCGGGCGCTGTGTCGGCTAGGGGCCAGTCTGGCTCAGTCGCCCTTTGCATGTTCAGGTCGTGCTTCCTCTAAAGCCATGGTAATTTGCACGATGCATCCCAGAACCAAGGAAATGCCAGCCACATCGAGAACCCAGTTCGGCGATGACCCAGCAATCAGCGCGAAGCTCTGCAAAAAAGTTTGCCCACCCAACACACCCACGAAAGTCGTCATGGATATGAAGGCGCTGGTAACGATTCCTGCTGCGCACTCCAAACAGTTCCGAATCCAAGGGCTGCTGTGGACCCCAAGGCACTGGCCTCTGCTCCACGTCATCCGTACAGCCCACTCCAGACTCATGTGAAGTATGTTCAGAAGACCCCACAGAAAGAGTGGCTTCCAATTCTCCGGGCTCACATCGTGCCAATATGCCGAAAAGAAGAAGATCACCCAAACGCTCAAGAAGCGATTCCTCCGGCCTCCAAGGGGGATGTAGATGTGCCGGACGAGCCAGCGATTAAACGAGCAGTGCCACCCTTGCCAAAACTCCGTCACGGTGCGGTGTGTGTTGATACACCGGGGTATGTTTTCTGGAGCTTCCACGCCGTCGACCAAGGCCCAGAGCCGGAAAAACCGCCACATCAAAGCAAACTTCAGCCAGAGCCCATTGATGGCCGCGTAAAGAAGGCTGGCAAAAGAGCGGGCGCTGAACGCATCGGTCATCTGGGCTCGCAAGATGGCGAAGAAGGGAACTGACACCAAAAAGATCTCTTGCAGGAGCAAGAGGCCCAGGAAGCGTAGGAAGTAGAGAGCACAGAAGCGGAACTGGGGAGTGGAAGAAGCCAAGAAGTCATCCAAACTCATCAGCGGTCCAGCCAGCCAAAGCGCAGGATGAAAAAAGAAGTCGACTGCCTGCCCAAGAGTATGCTGGGGCGTGAGGTCTGCAGCCAGGCTGATAAGCCTCAGGGCGACATATTTGGCCACAAGGCGCCAATCATGAAAGCCGGCCAGGCCAGGACTAGAAATTCTCGCCCATTCCATGTCCTTCGCGTACAAAAGGCATAGCGCCAGCGACCAACTGACACCCACGGCCACTGGCCGAAACGCGCGCAGAGGGAAGACGACGCAGAAGCACGCAAGGAACACTGCAGCACCCAGGCCGTGCAATGCAATGCAGAAAACCAGTGCGACGACTGGCTTCACGGGCGGATAGCGTCGCAGAGCCGTAGTGATCAGCGCCGCTGCGAAAAGGAGTGGTAGCTTCTCGCGAAATGCTCGCCACTGAGGATCCGAGAGATCCATACTTCCAAGCCAAGTTGAGCGTAGCTGCTGCCTGCAGCGAGCATGTCTCAAGCAGAGTTGGCCGCTGTTCAGCCAGCTTGGCATAACTGCCGCGCTGAAGATGATGAGGAAGAGACTCGACCAGAAGAATACGCGCTGATCTGCCTTGCTCCAGTTGCTTCTCTGATGCCTTTCAGACACTGCTTGGGCTTTGTAAGTTTTGAGCTCCATAGTCCATCCGTAGACAATCCATGCATTGATGGGCACCGTCACCAGATGCCAAAGGCAGTGAGAGTCGACGAGACCGTAGAGTGGCCCAGGCATGGTGAAGGGAGGGATATCGACAAGCTCGAGCACGCAGAAGAACAGCAAGAACGCCCAAGGCAGCGCAATATGTTGAGTCAGGGGGTTATGCCGCTCACGTACGCCATACCACATCCACAGGACTATCGTGGTGCCTAAGACGCCCTGTGAGACCAGCTGCTGGATCTGCCACTGAAAGTTGCAAACAGGCATGGCTACAGCATAGGCACCGAACAGGACAGCCCCAGCCATGAGGGCGAAGTTGCAACGGTTGTAACTAGAAGCTCCACCAGGACCTGCGACTCTCAAGAGCACCGTGAAAAACTCGGCCAAGCATGTCAGAATCACCCCCAAGTAGTCCAAGTGCTCGAAGAAGGGTGTTGGCCGTGTGTGAAACAGGGCTGATAGCAGCCAAGTGATGCTGTGCAAGGCCGCGCTCGTCCTCAAGACCGACGCCAGCCAGTGCTCGTCGCAGGTGTCCTGAATGGCATAATATACATACGGCAAGCCATTCAGCAGAGAAAACACCGCAGAGAGAAACTCTTCCATGTAGCAAAAGCGATAGAACGCCCAACGCCCGCGGCTGTACTTCAATTGTGGCTCACGGAGGCTGGCACGAGTCTCACTGTCTTGAACTTCGCACTCGTGGACACAGTTCTCGCTGCATGTCCAGCCAAGCTCGACCCCCAGATCGCCCAGCTCGTGTTCCGGGCAGCCTCGTTCACAGTGCGCTACGCAAGTCTTGTATCTTACCGCGCGGTGGCCTCCATGTTGATTTGGATTGTCTAAGTAGAAGAGCGCAAAAAGAAGCCATGAGAAGGAAAGGCCGAGCAAGAAGACAAATATCACGAGGCGATGCATTGCGTCTACCACAGGATCTACCCACTGCAATTGAGCTGAGCCAGGCCAGCCATACCCTGAACCCCTTGAGCCACACGCCAGTCGCAGCTTCTGCGTCCCGGCCACTGTCGGATCTTGTCCTTCCACTCCACCTACCAAGCTGATCGCCTTCTCGTTTGGGTCCATGTGCCACATATTATTATACACTTGAGCCCCAAAATCCCTATATGGAGGTACTGTAAGGCCCCCACATGGATCCTTAAAGGTTTTCATGGTTCTGTGAAAAGCACCGACCACCCCCCCCCCCCCTTCCCCTGCTGGGCTGCTGACGGCCCGACAACGCACGGAGCTGTAACTCCATGTCGAGGAACCTCAGCGCTCCGCTGCGGGACGGTGTCTAAGCTTAGTTGTTGGTACAAGCTGATACAAGGAATGTGAACATTAGTTGGTCGTTTGGCTCCGGGTACATTTCAGCCCTGAAGGCTTGCAGAGGTTACACCTGGCACGCAGCTCAAGAGAGCTCACTCGCGCTCTTACGCTGCATCAGGTCTTGTCGCTATAGGCAGCGTGCTGCAGTTTCAAGGGTTTGGCCTCCATGCAAGACCGTATCGAAAACTCCGTACTGTGCTTGCAAAAGATGCAAAAGAACCTGGCGCGGACCCTGCCGGTCCCTTCTTGCACAGCAGAGGCATGCAAGCAAAGGGCTGTTGCGGGCGGTTGGCCTACATCGAATGACTCAAGTACATCTAACCTCCTGTCTTGCAGCCCGGTGTCCGCTTGACTCTCCCATAGAGGATCTCCACCTAAGAGTTGGAAGGAAATTACGAAGTTCCAAGCATGCCGCATGCGGCAGCGTGCCCTGAAGTCCAAAGAAGCATGTCGTGAGATTGGCCACGGGATGGCACGGGCTAAGATGCCTTCAACTCTGTCCTTACGCTCCTCGCCTGGATGTGTGCAGACCTCAATCTGATTCCGGCATTCTTCCTGGATGACGCAGGTGAGAGAGCAGGGTGCTCATGCAGCCCAAAAAACCCCCCTACCCCCCCAGAGGCTGAGATCCCGTCAGGGTCTCTAGATTCCTTCATGGGGCCATCGAAGATGACCCGGTATCTGGGCAGCGAGGGCTTAAACCCTAAACCCTAAACCCTAAACCCTAAACCCTAAACCCTAAACCCTAACCCGAAACCCTGCATTGAAGAACTTTACAGGATTTGCAGGGGTTTTGGTTCACATGGCCGATCATGGCGGGGCTGCGGGGCTTCGCAGCTCGCGGGAGAGCTATATTCAAGGGTTTCCCAAACGGTTCCACCTCAAGTATCGTTCCAACTCAATGTCAGCGTGCTGCTTCAGCGCGAAGCCCACGCGCTGAAGCAGCACCCGAATTGAGGCAGCACCCAAATCGAGGCAGCATGCATTTGGCACGGGAATTTGGCCTGGCATGTTTCTTCTCAAACAAAATAGCCTTTCTAGCGAAACCAACTTGATTTTCACAGCGTGCCCCCCTCGACTATCGTTCCACCTCAATTTTAGCGTGCTGCTTCAGCGCACAACCCCCCGCTGAAGCAGCACTCAAAATTGAGGCAGCACCCAGATCGAGGCAGAATGGCTATGGAACTCTATAAACGTGTATACATATATATATATATATATGTGTGTGTGTGTGATGTAGGTATGTATATATAGTGCGTATATACATATAGGTCGTATGTATACATACATATATACATATACATACATATACATATATATATATGTATATTTCTATAACTTGGCTGGTTGAAAGCCACTCAGACCGACTGACCCCTCATGCTCTTGCACCTACAAACCAAGTGGATTAAGTTCATGCGCCCTCACTCATCCGCCAAAAATGCCGCTATGTCCGAATTCCAGCCTTTTGCCTGCAGCTTCCACTCTACGCTCATGGCCGGCACACTGCACCGTGTGTGAAACAGTCCTCGCCCTGAAGCCTCCATCTCTTCGAGGCATCCTGCGTGCCCTCATTCAGAGAGAGTGGGTACCGGTCCTCCTCCCGATGCTGAGGCACTGGCTGGTCGGTCGGGCTCATATCCTGGACTTTGGAAGCGCGAGAATGCAGTATAGAGAGGCTGTATCAGTGTGGCCGCAACACGCTGCCATGGAGGGTGTTGTAATACACTTGAACGTCCAAGTGGCCCCGAATCGCGAACCGTTTAGACTTAATCTCGTGGGTCATGCTCTCTTGTGGAATGCCACTTGCACTGCCTCTAGCAGCCTCAAGATCTGATACCTGCAAAACATATGGGACCTTGGACTTCTAGCGACTTGCACACGAGCAGTTGAGAAGCGCCAGGGACCCCCCGCTTGCCATAAAGGACCCAGAAGTGTGGAGATCAGCTTTTGGTGCCTGGAACACGCCACGAGCTTTCTCGTTCAGGTGGGCATAGTTCTTGACAAGGAAGCTATCCCTTTCCTGCCAACACATGTTTTTGATCTTGACGCATCGCATGTCTTGAGCGTGCTACGCTGACAGACAGTACAGGCCAAGTTGAGAAGAGGTTGGGCAGCATGCCATGTGAATTCAAGCACACGGCAAGCTAGACCTGTGGAACAGACGAGATGGCTATCCAGCATGAGCATCAACTGCCGGCTTCGGCAATCACCGTAACGAGGCTGCAATCCCCCCCCACCCCACCCCCGACGCTTCCTCTGGCGTGGCATCCCTGGCCACAAAGTTGCGAAGAATCCTCATGCGCAGGTGATGTTTCCATCCAACTTTGGAGCACTATCTGCTGATACCAAGGCAAAGTGACGTCTTCTCATCTTCGGTGGCCGGATTCTTGGCAACATTGCCTTGGGCATTGAAAAACGTGAGGGGCATCAAGACCCTGCTGAATCTCTTCGATGAAGCCTGAAACCTAAACCCCTAACCCCTAACCCCTAACCCCTAAACCCTAAACCCTAAACTGGCGACTTCTGGTGGCACATGCAACTGGCAACTTACCGCCGATTCTTCTTATTCTTCTCACTCTTGTTATTGCTATCAGTGTTTCTGCTGTGAGTGTTAGTGTTACAAAGGCGAGCTGGAAACAAGATCACCCCCACCCTCACATGAACCTGTGTGAGCTGCCCTCCCTCATTCGGACAAGTAATCAATGGGTACGGTGCCCACGGATGTTTTGGCGGGCACTCGCGCAGAAGAGAAGTGGAAGACGCAAAGTCTAAAGTCCACAAGGATACTCGAAGGGATTCTCTACCCAGATCTTCCAAAACCCCTGAATTAAGGAGTATACCCTAATTTATACTAAGGATCATTATTATTAATTAGGGTATGCTCCTTAATTAAGGGGTTTTGGAAGATCTGGGTAGAGGTGGGCACGGCAGAAATACTCTGTGCAGGGATACTCGCCCCGGCTCGCCGGGATTATCCTCCAGGGATCCAGGGATACTCGCCGGGATTCCCGGGGGAAGGGGGCAAACAACTAACAGCCCCACACCGAGGTGTAGTTTGCTGTCTTCCAACTTCTTATCGCTGCTGTGTCTGTCTTATGATTGTGCTTGCTGTGGCTTCCGCATGTGCTGTAATTGAGGTGAAGATTTCTCCAAGGTTTACAAAGCCCATTCAGGCCCTACAAGGTCATGATGTCCCCACAGCACCCTTAAAGCAGCTAATTCCCCCAGAAAGGCAGTTTTCAATGTTCTTTCTGGGTATTTCAAAGGGAAGCTGTGCGTCCGAAAGCAGCGAGTTGGCATGCAACCACGTTGCGGTCGTCATCCATGGCCGCCCCAGGTGTGCGGCTCTCTGGCAAAGCAATGCTGACGCGTTTCGTTGATATAAAGGTGTGGCTCGGGCTAGGGTTAGTGACTAGTGATGGTGTTGCAGGCCCTACCAGCCCCCCCCCCCACAGCTACGCTGCTATATGAACTTCATGGCCATCTTCTACAAGCCGCCGCCGTCTAACCTTGACCAGAAAACCACTACAGGAGTAGCTTCCATCACCGCCGGTCCATTAGGAGAGGAACCATCTGGCAACTCTGCAATTCGCAGCCGGCGATGGTGTCACCCCTTCGAGTCTCTTAGCTGGCAAGTCGGTATGTCGCTCAGGTCATGTTCGTGGGCTCCGCCTAAAATGGAGCCAAAGCTTCGCAGGGCTCATGCCATGGTAAGGCGTTTAAGTGCTGGCCCTCGAGAAGCGCAAGCTAGCCGCTTCATGTGTAGAAACTGCTGAGTCGTAGAAGCTAGCGTAGCGCCCTCCGTCCGACCTCGAAAGCTTGAAAACGAGAACATTCGCTAGGCATAGGTTCCAGAAAGATCCTCGAAAGGCTGCAGAGAGGAATTGTGCCAGGAGAAGCAGGGGCTTTCTAGTCTGATGCCCCCTTGCGCGTGGCGAAAGACCCCCTGGTCCTTAGTAGGGAATGAGGGAATGATTGCCCTATATATAACCCTTAAAGGATTATATAGGGTCCTCACTCCCTCATTCCCTACCCAGAAGAATCCATGGGACGTCGGGTTCTGCCAAGCCGAGCTCTGAACGGAACTGAACTCCGAGGAACTTCCGGTTGCCCCTAAACCCTAAACCCTAAACCCTAAACCCTAAACCCTAAACCCTAAACCCTAAACCCTAAACCCTCCCAGGCTTCTTTGGATCTGAACTCTCGTGCTCTTATCTACGGCGCCGCAGGCAGCCCAAGAGCCAGCCAAGAGCTGAGCTGCTGAGCATTGATGTGGACGACTCGAGTTGCTGCTGAGGAGCTTAAAATAAGTTACCATAACACAGGCAATAATAAATACATGAATAACCAAATAAATAAATAAATAAATAAATAAATATATATATATATATATATATATAGATATGCATTTGATCGATACGTAATACACATAGACGTGTATGTATGTGAAGCCGAGCGTGTATAGAGAAAACTAATGAGGTTTGGTAACTAATTATGGAATTTTGTTTAGGATCCTTAGCAGCAAGAACCTCATGACACGCAAGCTGGCCTTGCTCGCCGACCTTGGTGCCATACTGGTCCTGTACAGTACTGAGATCTGCTCCTATGGAGGCTTTGAAAACAAGTAGTCTACTTTGGTAGACTTGTGTAGGGTCCACCCGGATGACTAAAACCTGGGGTGTTGCCCACTTCTCTCGGGCACTGTTCTTGCCGCAGTGGCTCATGTGGCCCTACAAGGCTCAGGCCCCTGTGCCATAGCTCAGACCATTCAGGATCTCTGGTGAGCACCGTCTGGGCAAACAGACTGTGCTTGGCAAGCGTGGAAGCGAAGTCACTCTGGACTCGCCATCCGTTCAAGAACTGGCATGGCATCAGGCCCTCGCAACGGACAACAACTCGTCAGCGTGCAAGCTGCCCCTGCCACCACCGCGCGCGCGATCCAATGACCTTGATACTGCGCGGCAGCCGGTCGGAAATGAGCTGCGCAAAGCCACATGTACACCGCGGCGAAGGCACGCATCAGCACGTCCCCAAGGGTGACCCGTCTCGGTATGGTGGAGAGGCCACTGAAGAGCAGGAAACCCAGCCAGCCGATCTCCCGATACCTCACGTGCACAACTCCTCCTAGCATCTGCATCCTATCCTGTCCGTAAGATTCTCTTAAGGGTAGCTACGCGAACATTACCCATCCGGCGCAGCCCTTAACATCGCCTGGGCTACACGCAGGTGCCCATGCCGGTGACGACGTCCATGTTTACCGGGCACTTGGCTTTCGGGGATGCCTCGAAAAGGATCTGCCGGAACCAGCTCCCCTTGTCATGAGCCATGAAGAAGCCGAAGCTCACGAAGATCACGGACGCGGAGGCCAAGCAATGGCGCTGGGAGGTCACGCCCAGGATGGAGAGATCCAGGTTCAGGCCGACATCCAGGTCCTACCAAAATCTTGCCTCTCTGGAGGTAATACGTACCCAACGAATCCCCGAATGTACCCCTCAACTGCCTCAAGCAAGGACTTTCAGGGGTGCCAACCCTTCTCCTTGTACAGCCTCATGAAGAGATGCAAGGAGACCGCACTTGCCAGGCTATAGCCTCGACGACCCTGGAAGCCAAAAGCTCGATGGATGGGCCTCTTAAGGAAACTGTGCTGGACAATGAAGATGGCGGCCAGCGGCAAGTTCCAAGAAAAGTAGGGCGCAACGCATCGCGCCATGGTGGCCTGCGAGAGGGATGGGAATGCCCTCCAGCAACACACAAGAACCCATGCACTTCACGCACTTCACGGATATGGAAAACGAGGGTTCGGAGCCTGAAAGTCTAAGCCCTCGCAGGTGAACTGCTCTCGTGGAGTTCCTCCTGCCGGTAGCCAAGCAGCCAAGCCTGCTGCATCCTGGCTGACTTGAAGACCGCTTGTTAGACTTCTGGCTCGTGTTTACTTGCTTGCAGGCTTGCATCAGTGTACCAAGAGCCAGGCACTTTTCAACACATATCATTCGGTGCGCATGAGGTGTTGAACCTCCAAGATGATCACAGCAACCCCTGCACACTTGCTTCACCCCTGCCCCTGCTCCTGGCCGAGCTTGGCGCTGAAGAAAATAACGCCAAGCAGCAAATAAGTAATATACAAGTCCACAGGCAGCGTCGCCGGGAATGCGAGCGGCATGGGGCTCGGCGGTGCCTCTGGTCCTAGCTACTCGCTCCAGACTCCCGCGAGCCAGAGCGAAACTCGGAACCACGAGTGATTTCCCGCCATCACCCATGTCGCTGAATAACCCTAAACCCTAAACCCTTAACATCCATGGCAGCAGTAGTCGAGGTTTTCGGTAGTCTACGACTACGACAGATTGTGGAGCATGCATGTCCGTGTGCGCATGCCCAAGTGTAGGCAGGTGTACGGGTAGGCCAGTTGGTACGTATGCATGCATGTATGCATGTACGTGCATACGTGCATACACATGCCTAAAAACGTATGTACGTATGTGCGTATGTACCAGCCGGATGGGCTGAATCTTTGCGCCCCTGTCTTTCTCTACATCTCTAGAAATACTTAGGTAATAATATTGACGTCCCATGATCCATGTACACCCCTTTGGCTTTGCAACAATGTGGATCTTGGGAGGACAGGATGTCCTGGGCAAGAAGTGAAATCACCGTCGCTCAGCGAGAAAAACTCCATACTACTCTCAACGTGTCAGATGGTGTTTTCGACCCAATGCATTCCCAGCACGCAGCCGGGCTCAACAAAAATCCGTACATGTTCAACACATCAGGTCATGGAAAACTGGACCACAAACTCCCCAAAACATTCGATTCATGGCCTCCTTGAGCCAGTAAGAATTTTGTTTCTTGGAGGGGTTGGGTGGGGACAGCTTGAGAATTTGGGGCCGCTGTAGGAGCCCCAAACCTGGTGGAAAGAGGAACCTGGGCAACCCCCCCAAAGTTGACGCATTGCAGCCCTCTGATGATATTGTATATGGGCCGTTGGCTATAAGTTGCCTTTTGGGGCTCCTTCTATAAGATGCCGTACTTATATATAGGACCCCAAAAGGGAACCTTTGGGAGCGGGGGGCCTGTGGGGTTTCAGTGGTCTGCCCTGGAAGCTTTCAAGAATGCCGGTGTTGCTCTGTCACCATGCCTTTTTTTTTTCTCCCGGTGCCTGAAGACTCGGATAGCTCCAGGCATCACAAGAATGTCACAATCAGGTGGAAGGTGGTTTCTGGACACGACCTGCGTGGGCGACAGCAAGCTGGCTTTGAAAGGCAGCCAAAAACCCTATTGTGTCCCATGGTTCGGTTTGTGAAGAATTAGAAAGCCCAGACGCTGGGAACGAAGATGTTTAAAGAGCCCCCCTCCCCCCCAAACAAAACAACTGTGTATATATATATATATGTATAGAAACCCTAAACCCTAAACCCTAAACCATATGCAGGCTCTGCATGCTGCCGTGCTGTAGCGTTGCAGGGGCAGCAGGCACAAAGGGTCTCACATCATGCCCCTCATTTTGCCGGAAAAATCTTGAGACCCCTAAACCCTAAACCCTAAACCCTAAACCCTAAACCCTAAACCCTAAACCCTAAACCCTAAACCCTAAACCCTAATTCCTGATGGAAACTTGCAGTGGGATCCTTTTGCTGTGTGTGACATGACAGTATGGCCTCTGAACACGACCCAAAATCACTGGGCCAACGGGCAGGCACCAGCTCACAACACAAGCAGAGCCTCTGGAAGAATGCCACAAGAGGCACAAGCTGCTCGGCGGTTCGTCCAAACCTTCCCGGCGATCTAGGGGTTGAGCATGTACGAGTGGGGATGTTTCAGCTGCTTCCGGCAGTTTTCTTGCGCTTTCATGTTGTTTGCCGTGTGCCGCCCGCACAGCTCGCCGAACTAGGCTGCAGGGTTCAGGGTCGCCTTATGCTCACACGCAGCTTCAACTCCCACATGGAATCTTGCACTTGCTGGGGACATGCAACATAACCCAGCTTCACTCGTGCTGACGGAGATTTGGAATAGACCACATCTCAAGGACCCCAAGAGCAGGGATGTCTCTCATGAGCATCGCGCCTCAACAGGAAGGCTGGGCGCTTGGAGCCTCAAGAGCAGGAGCATACGTTAATTTGTGGTTGGGGAATTCGCGGTCGTTTCTTCCGAATCCGTTTCTAGTACCTGAGGCCCGCTGTTGTCACTGAAATGACAACAACCCCCCATGCTCTCGGCGCAACGGCTGTGGACCAGGCGCCAGAAGTGCCGTCGCCGTCCTGGGCATGGATGCCAGGGAGCGATGCCAAAACTGAGAGAGCGAGAGCGAGAGCGAGAGAGGGAGAACGAGAGAGCGAGAGCGAGCGAGAGAGAGAGAGAGAGAGAGAGAGAGAGCGAGCGAGAGAGAGAGAGAGAGAGAGAGTGACAGAGAGAGAGAGAGAGAGCGAGAGAGAGAGAGAAGCCCAACACGATTTGGGGCTTTAAAGGGTTTATGGGGGTTTACAGGGTTTATAGGGTTTATGGGGTTTAGAGGGGTTTATAGGGCTTTATAGGGCTTATAGGGTTCATAGGGTTTATAGGGTTTATAGGGTTTATGGTGCAGAATCATTCGCCCATCCAAGGCGCGAAGAGCGGCGGAGACCGGCTCGGCATCGGCCAAGGAAGCGCATCTTTGGCACCTGACGTGCTCAGATTGAAAGGGCATGAGCATGTATACTTACTAGAGTGACAATCGGTATTATAGTTGTAGTAGTTATTTATACTGTTATAGCTATTTATAGATATTTATAGTTACTATAGTTATTATAATTATATAGTTATCGTTTATTATTATAATTAGAAGCACGGCCCGATCGGTTGGCTGAATTCAAGCTGCGGCCAGGCATCTCGACTAAGCTCTCAGTTCTTTTTTGCAATCCGCACCCGCGAAGTCCTTTGTTCACTCCACGGGTCACTTGGCGAGAAGGATGTGGCTGCGACAGCCATGGCTCACATCCTCAGAAGCAGTCCGTACTGACATTGTGGCGTCTTGTGCGTACATTGACTGAGAGCTGAAGTGAGACCTCAAACCCTGTTGACTTCCTCCCGAACCCCTTCAGCTTTCAGAAAACAACGTATTGGTTTGTTTGCCAACCTCTTGTTCAGCCATGTTAAAAACCTGTACTGCCCGAGACCAAGGGCAGCTCAAGATGTTTCTGCCTCGTCCTGCCTTTTTATCCTTCATGTTAGTCTTCTTCTTCTTCTTTTTCTTCTTCTTCTTCTTCTTCTTCTTCTTCTTCTTCTTCTTCGCCTTCTTTTTTCTTCTGCAAGTCTTAGGGAACCCGAGTGCCCCCCCGTGCGCAATGCGAGCCCGGGTTCCAAGTCGGTGCGTGACACGTTGGAAAACGCGCAGGCTTCCTCGCGGGCGTCAACTTTCACAGCAAAGAGGCAACAAACGTCTGTTCGTTCATTCATTTGTTTTTATTTCCTTCTTTATGTCTCTCGTTCTTTCTTTCTTTGTTTCTTTGTTGTATTTTGTTTTTTTTCTGCTCTGTTGCTCTCCCCCTCCTGTTTGCCTCCGTCTCTCTTGCTCCCGGCACGGTCACACAAGGGTTGCTTCGGTCTTGTTAACGTTGACAGACCCTGACAAAGTGCACACTGCAACGCTTCAGCCTCTAAGGCCCGTGCATCCATGCCAGCACCAGCGCCAGCATCGCAGAGGCCAGTGGCAGGCCCACCGCCTAGCCGCCAGCTCCAAGTGGAGCAACCGTAGCATGCTTAAAGTAATTCCCTCTAAGAAACTATGATTCATTCCTACCAAGTCCGTGATGTTTTTTAGTGGGGGAGGGATCGCCTTTGGGACCTGATTGACAGCTCAGACACAACCTCGCGAAAGTCTCCTTGACTCCAGCCGTTGCCACACACAGAGCATCTCAAAAGAGCACCGCAGTGTGGACAACTCCAGACTCCAGGTCGGCTGATGTTGTGCTGTTCATGACGCTCCGCCCTCACGGCCATTGAGTGCTCATGATGCTCGCTCTGCTTTCCTCCCCACACAACCCAGTGCGCACGAAATCAAGATAAGGCAGCATCACTGACTTTTAAGACTTGGAGAGTTGGCTCTGAAACCCAAGCAAACATCAAACTACAGCGGCAATGAGCTCAGAGAGACGCAAGACTTGTTTGGCTGTAAGGCAGTGTTTCAGCACAACGGAACCACACGGAAACCTGCCACAAAGAGACGATGATTGAGTATGGTTGGGGCGCTCAAGAGACCGGTGCAAAAACAAGCAGTGTTCTCGGAGAACACGAGCTGTGGTTTAGGGTTTTGGGTTTAGGCCTGCGACTTCTCCTCCCACGCTGTCCGGCAGCACCTGGGAACCGAACGAGGAATCTTGCAGCTTGTGGTTTCGGTTTGCTCGTGTGTGGCTAGAAGGACTGGCGATGCATGGCCAATGCATGCATGGAATCTGTATTGCCCAAATCAATCGGATCCACACACACCCCACACACACACACCCACACCCTGAGAAGCCACACGTCAGACCTTCCAAGCACTGCAGTTCTTGGAGTTCTCCTTTTCTCTGCCGCCTAAACCCCTTTTTGCCCCTGGACCGCAGGTCTAGCCAGCACACAAACAATTCTAAACCCCAAACCCCAAAACCCCAAACAACCCTAAACCCGAAACCCCAGCCCCTAACCCCAAACCCTATAAACCCTAAACCCTATACACCCTAAACTCCTGACACTGAACCCTCCCAACTTCGATGCCAGCTGGCTGGTCGTAGGCATTGGTGGCACCCTTCAACTCCGCCTCGCGCGCGGCCCCGAGGTCCTCGGCGAACTGTCGGCAGTCCTCTGCAGTGAAGGGGACAATGTTGCAGAGGCAACTTAGGGTTTAGGGTTTAGGGTTTAGGGCCAGTTTAGGGCTTCTGCAGCAAGTTTCGCCAGCGTGAAACACCACACAGCACCATTTAGGGTTTAGGGTTTCTTTTGCCACCCGTCTAACCCGCGGGGCAACTGCAGGGTTTAAGGTTTAGGGCCTGCACCCCCCCCAAATACCCCTCAGTAAGAACCTAAGTGTACGTAATGGGGGGGCATGAGGGCATCTTAAAGGGTACTTGGGGCGTCTGAGATGACTATGAAGTTGACAGCTTTTTGTACTGTTGTAGTTGTTGCTACCAAAAATAAGAATAAAGGAGTTCTAGAACAGAACGCTGAAAAAGGAGTTCAGTGCAGCAGGAGATGGCAAAAAGCACCGTAGTCGGGAGTGACCCTGTTTGGGTGGAGCTTAAGGCCACTGGCGACACGGCCTGTTTGGCTTTCACAATAAGAACATTAAGGGGTGTAAAAGGAGACCCATAAGCCCTATATAAACCGTATATAGTCCCTATATATCTAAGTAACCCCTAAATAACCCCTAAGGTCCCTTATAAGGGTCCCTGCTTTAATCCCTTAAGAACAAGAAGAATGTTTGTAGCCAGTCCCGGCGGTGATCGAAGAACACTTCGCGCACGGTCGGGAACTCCTTGTCCAGGTCGCCTACATGCGGCCAACGTGCACATTCTGTATTGATACTCACCGCTGGCGAGCAGATCAGAACTTCAGACCCAAATCATGCCAAGTCAATGGCACATGTGACCTCAAAACTCCTCACACCTCCGAGCTGAATAATTAGCGGATAAGACCCTAAACCCTAAACCCTAAACCCGAAACCCCTAAACCCGAAACCCCTAAACCCTAAACCTTGCTGGCTCAATGCCCAGGCACACTCTTGACGTAGAGCGACAACCAGCTGCTGGTGTGTGTAGTGGGCTTCCGCCTTCCGAAGAATGTGGCTGTGTCATCCCTTGTCCGTTCGTGTGCAAATTACTCTGCTCAGCATGGCAAGAGGGGCCCACTTGCCTTCTTGACAATAGCCTTCAGCTGCTTTGCGCACTCCCTCATGTAATCGCTCAGGGTCTCCTGACCCAGCACTTGAATGCGAGCTCGGCGAGATGGGCCTAGCTTCTGTAGGAGGCATGTGGAAGACAACAGGGGCCGAAACGATCGAGATGATGGAATTGCAGGTCCGTGTTGCTGCACAATTAGGCATTCTGACGAAATAAGCCCTCGCTGCAGTTTCATCCCAAGGCCCAGACATTGGAGACCGGTTTTGCAGTGGTGGTGGCCTGTGCCCAAAGCTGGAACACGAGTGGCGTCGAAACAGCGGTGCGCCGCTCTCGGAAAGCACTTCGGGTTTCGTACGTGATTGATCGGACATGAAACCATCTAAAACCTACGTTGCTTGATTCCTGTAGTCTGGTTTTTGTTTCCAGTAGTCTCGTTTTTGGGCTCAAAAAACCAAGTTTGAAACAACTTGTTTTGAACAAAAGCTTTGACATAAAAAATTATTTGGAGGGGGGGGGGGGGGGGGGGGCGGGGCGGCCGTAAAATTGACACACACAAATTTGCTTTAACAAATTATGCCCAGGAGAAAACAGGGGAACTTTGTTTCTTTTCAGAGATGCAAACCACTCCCACACGTGAATCGAGATCAAGTAGTATAAGTCAATTGTTTACTTCTGGTTTTAGAGATGGCATCACATGTGGTATGAGTGGGTTGCACCTTGGAAAAGAAACTACAGTGCAGGTTGTGTGTCTTGGATTGTAATGTTTTTACTTCAGTGTTTAAAACGGGTTGAATATTGAAAGGTTTGGGATCTTTTTGGGATTTCAAAAATGCACACTAGCCCCGTATGTGAAGATATTTTACGAAAACTAAGTGAATCACATACGGAGCAGGGTGCTTTTTTGAAATGTAAAATAAAGTACTCCAGAAATCCTCAACCCGATCCCCAAACCTATTCCCCTGAACCCTCTTCGTAAAAGCTACAAAACCTAAACCCTAGAACCCCTGCCCCCCCCCCCCCCCCCAAGGACTAAACCCTAAACCTTTCCTTTTCTTTCAACCCCTAGCATGGGTTTAGGGTTCAGGGTTCAGGGTTTAGGGTTCAGGGTTTAGGGTTTAGGGATTAGGGTTTACCCTACACCCTAAACCCGAAACCCTAAATGCCCAGATGGCGCAGTTCTGGTCCTGGTCCTGGGCTGGCGACGGATTAGGGGCTTAAACTTAGGGTTTCGGGTTTAAGAGTTTAGGGTTTTCATGTCACATGTCATGGCCGCTGTTCAAGTGGCGCATAGCACATGTTGACCATGGCCGCTGCTCAAGTGGCACATATCACATGGCCACTGCTCAAGTGGCACATATCACATGGCCGCTGCTCAAGTGGCGCACATTCATTGCCTTACATGGCCACTGTTTAAGTGGTACACATGTCATGTCATCAGATCAGCACCCAGCTTTTTAGTGTTTGGTGTTTAGGGTTTAGGGTTTAGGGTTTAAAGGTTTAGGGTTTAGGGTTTACAGTTTAGGGTTTAGGTGTATGTGTATATGTATATGTATGTGTGTGGCCATATATGTAGAAATTCAAACTATGCTTAATTGTTATTATTCAACTTGTTTTACGGATCTTAATGGGCATTTTAAGATCCGCAAAACATATTGAATAATAATAATTAAGAATATGACAATATTAACAGGAAAATACATCATTATATAGAGATATATACATATATGGCCACACACACATATACATATACATATACATATACCTATACCTATACATATACATATACAGACACATATACATATACATATACATATATACACATATACAACTATACATTTCTACATATATACATGCCATATACATATATACATATATGCATACATACATATATACATATATACATATCTACTTATATACACAGTATGCATATATACATTTATACATATACACATACACACATATATACAAATAGGCATATATACATATATACATATATGCATATGTAAAGATGTACATATATACATATAATACATAGACATGTGCACATATTTAGTGAAAATGAACATCACACAAACTCGGTTCAAGGGTAACTTTCCAACCTAAACTGCTCCGACCCGCACTAAACAGCAAGCACCCTGAACTCCGGACTCCGAATTCAGAGTTCAGAGTCCCGAGTCACCCTAAACACGGCAGCTTCCCGCGCTGGTCAATGAAGATGATGGTCTGGGCCTCAGGCAATGAGTCCTGGACTTGGTCTGCAAAACAGGGCACTCTGGACCGTGGTTTTGACAGGCCACACATTGAGATAGCCCCATGTTTCTTGCTCTGCATCATGTCCCCTCGCAGTAATTGGAACAGCGACAGCATGTCTGCAAGACTCCAATGTTATCTTGAAATACTAAAGAAGCTGCTCGAAGGCTCACGGTTCGATCTGGTCTCTTGGCTCGGGCCTCATGGTGTCGTTCTCTTCAACGAATCGGGCCAAGCTTCTCAGGCATTGTTTCAACTTGGCGAATTTTTTCCCAACTTCGTTTTGGCAGTTTCACATAGTCCTGAGGAGGTCTGGGCAATGGAAGGGGTGGTTTGTCATAGTGGCCTTCCAAGAATTTCTCCACATCTAGGAACTCCTGGGCAGCAAGGGGTGTACTCAGGACTCGGGTCCTCTTGAATCTTGTCATCAAGTGGCTGGTTTGGCATTCAGGCTCTTCTGGATGAATGTTTTTCCTTGTCTGGAAAGTTGGTGTGGGTTGCCATGAGGTCCGTAATAATCTCACTTTGCACCATCAGCTGCATTTGGAGGCATGAGCTCGTCATGTTGTTCCTGTCCTTGCTGCAGTTGGTGCTCCCACTCATTGGTCGCCTTCATTTCCACTTTTAACCCCTCAAACACTAACTAGAAGCATCTGTTGGTGTAGCCAATGTTTTTGCTGAGAAATTTGTACAATGGGACTGAGGAAACCTGTGTGGGTCAGGTAGCAAGCAGAATGACAAATATTGTTGACGCCCAGGTCTTGGTCTTGGAGTCGAGAGCAGGCGGGGTCCTGCTTGAGGCCTGTTATTTAGAATTAATAATTTCAGCAGGAACAGTAGGTGTTCGGTTGGAGCAGAGGGTTTATGTGATTTTGCTTAGGAAAACACAGATCGCAACCAGTTGCGATCTGTGTTTTCCTAGGAGCCATGCAGACAGTAATTTATGTTCCGTGTCTGGCTTGCTGCATGATGCTGTGGGGTGGGACATTCTTGGCCAAAAGAACAGAGGGCAACTGGTTGGGATCTGTGTTTTTTCACATTTCCGCAGGGACCCTTGGCTCACAGTGCAAAACCATCTTCACCATCCTCGTCCATGACCCACCTTGTTACTACAACACACAGGCCTCACAGGCTGACACACAGGTGTGCTTCGTTATGCGAGGGTCCCAGTGATACCTTCAATAACCTCCATGCAGTGGCTGGGTCTTAATTTTTGAAAGCAATCTTCGTCACCTTCGATGCCTTGGCGATGTGTTTCCGATGGCTGCACCCAGTCGACTTATCGACGAGACAAGATTTGCGCCATATGCAGGGCATCGAAACGTGGTAAGGACAACCAGAAGGTGAGCACAGTACGTTTGACAAGCAAGACCAAGGTCAAAGATCTGCCTGCAGGCAAATTCACCTTCGGCGAAGTCGTCACCATGCCAGCCTCACCACCGCCTTCAAAGGCCAATGCTGTTGCAAGCACGTCCTCGCCCTCAAAGGATGGGCCCTCCTCGCCTTCAAAAGCTGACACCATCACAGGACCTGCCTCACTAAAAGAGGTGTATAAGGTCTTGAACGACTTTCGTGATGGCCTCGCCCTCGAGTTCGAGGCACTGAAGGGCTTTATGAGCATCGGCGATCTTCACGGCACCATTGCCAGCGCACATGCACTACTAGATGCTGTGAAGGCGTCGAAAGAAAGTCATCCATACCTCCCCGCTTTCGACAGCTACACCCTCGTGGCCCTGGTGTTCTCCGGCATGAGTTTGTCCTCTCTTGTCTCCGACGTGGATAGGCTCAAAGGTGTGGTGATTGCCAGGAGGGGCTTGAACAAGAGGGCGGTCGTAGCTGCGGAGTGCAAGTGGATCAACTGCACTGGTTGCACAGCTGGTGGTGGCCTGTTGTCTTGACTTCCGAGTCCAGAGTCCAGAGTCCAGTGTGACTCATGTTGATGACCACATGATGTTTCACATTGGTCGTCTTTGTCAGGGCTTAGCTTTGTGTTCACAGACGGAGGAACGAAAAAAAGAACAGTGTCGGGCTTCATGTTGCCAGGCCCACAGAAGTAGGGTTAGACTGTTTCAAGAAGTCAATACCCGTGAACGCCCGTGAATGTCACATTAGGGTGATATTTCTTATACTCGGATTCTAGACGACCAGGCAAAATACAGGTCGCAACCAGTTGCGACCTGCATTTTGACAGCAAGAGCAGCAAACAGAGTCCAAGAATAAAACCCATGAGGCTTATCGTTGTCAAAAAAGTTAATACATTACTATTCCACACCCTCGGTTTGGGGTTGTTAGGTTTGAAACTCAACTCGTCTCCTCGCCCGGAACCCTTCTCTCCGCCCGGCACCAACCCCTGAGTGTCCCTAGACCCCCTTAAACCTAAACCCTAAACCTGTGTACCTTAAACCCTAAGCCCTAAATTCCAACGTGGAATACTGGAAAAATACAGATTGCAACCAGTTGCGTTCTGTGTTTTTCTAGTATTCCACGTTGAAATTTAACCCCAAACCCTAAATCCTAAATCCTAAACCCTAAACCCTTAAACTCTAAACCCTAAACCTTAAATTCCAACGTGGAACACTGGAAAAATACATAACACAACTGGTTGCAATGTGTGTTTTTCTAGTATTCCACGTTGGAATACACCCCTTAAGCCTAAAACCCTAAACCATTAAACCCTCAACCCGAAACCCTAAACCGTTTAAGCCTTAAATTCAAATGTGGAATATTGGAAAAAGACAGATTGCAACCAGTTGCAATCTGTGTTTTTCTAGTATTCCACATTGAAATTTAACCCTACACCCTAAATCCCAATTCCTAAACCCTAAACCCTAAACACTAGACTTTAAACCCTAAACCCTAAACCCTAAACCCTAAACCCTAAACCTTAAATTCCAACGTGGAATACTGGAAAAATACAGAACGCAACTGGTTGCAATCTGTGTTTTTCTAGTATTCCACTTTGGAATGGACACCCTTAAGCCAAAACCCTAAATCCTTTAAACCCTAAACCCTAAACCCCAACCCTAAACCCACGAGCTAAGACCCATGCCAGGACACTCCTTGATGTCGGCGACGTCGATCTCATGTCCGGGCCTGGGCACTTGTGTCTGGAAATGGGGGTGGGGTGTCTGGAATTGGGGGGGCGTCTGGAAAACCTAGGTTTTCCAGACGGGCTGCTTAGCACACGCACAACATTCTTTGAATCAGCGATGCAATTGGGGAGACATCCAGTCTAGGGCTTTTGCCCTGGCTATCACTTTTGATGTATGGGAACTCTGACCTCTGGGACTCGGATTCAGCCATGCCGTACTGCTGGTGCTTGTGTTCCGCGTCTTCAGTGATCTCTTCTTCTTCTTCTTCGGCTTCGTGACATTGCCCACTGAAGTCTTTGGAGCCCTGCCAGAGCTTGCCAGTCCCGGCTGCAACCACATTTTGGAATCGAATCTTCCCTTGTCCACAGCCGGGGTGATGTTGTTTCGGTGCGACTTCCACAATGTCACAATTTGTTTGCCCAAGGCTGGAGGAAAGGCACCACTTTTTTTCAGGATGCTCGAACGGCCAGTTCGTCTCTTCCTCCCACTGGAATCCACATACTGAATGGAACATGGTTCATGCCCACTCTGGCCACATGGGCAAGGCTTCCAACACTTCATAATCCATGAAGAGCTGCAAAGGAACTTGAACTTTTTGTAGATTCTTTTCCCAAAAGGCGTGCCTGTTTCAAAGGCACATCTCCACAGCACACATGTGTGCATCTGGTGTTCCCGAAGAAACTGGCACACGGGAGGAAAGAGGAACATTAGACTCCTTGCAGGGTTCTCCAGTGTCACATGCACACCACGTAGAAGAGCAAGGGTCATCAAAACGAGGGTGGCCTGAACCATGGCATTTCCATCTCGAACTCGAGGGTTTGATGTGTTGCCGTAGTAGGAGTTTTGGGGGGACCGCTGTGTCTGTGACAGACAAAGAAATGCCCAGGAAGAACACACAGGAGAGAAAGTTGCCAAACCCTTCTCACAAATCCTCATCAGTGCAATGACGGCATTTCGAAAACCGGCCTGGGTCAGAATGTCTGCTGATCCACACAGGCCCGTGTCTGTTCGGCCAGGTTCACGAAACTTGTCATATGCCAGGCTTGTGTGGCCCATCTCTCTCGCAGCAGTGACGATGCTGCCCACACCAGAAAAGAACTCGACAACTTCTAAGTCTCGCGGCACAGCTGCAAAATCAGAATCCTGCAGGATTCGTGCTGCAGTCCACCCAAATGCGACAGGTTGCATGGCATGTCACGAGGTACAGAAACTAAGTGGACTCAGAACTCTCAGAACTCTGTACTCGGGAAGAAACACCTCGGGAAGAAACACGACTGAAGTTTGTCAGTGCAATGGCAAGAGTCTGCAAGAAGCAATGACACCATGTGTGTCCATGCATGTGTTTGAGCAGACAGCAGGCATCTTTTTTGCTTGCAGGTTAGTGCCCTCTGAACCGAACGACCATTCGCCAGGATACATCAGGCAAGTTGGCATAGTAGGGGTTGTCCTGAAAACTGAAGTGTGCTGATGGGTCATTCTGATGTGACTTACACAGTGGACTAAGACACTTAGACTGGCAGCTGACAACTGAGGATCCATCCGAATCTGTAAGAGGCATCTGCCGCTCAGTTTCCACAGCCTCCAAGTATCCATCCTGAGAAGGCTCTTGGTTCCTCCCATCAGCCAAAATTCTCAGTTCTTGGGCTGCTCGGAACATGGAATGCTCAGGACCCCATTCTGCAGTCAGACACTCCAGTTCATCTGCAAACTGTCTCAGCTGTCTTTTCCTGTTCACAGACATAGCTTCACTGGCTGGGCATGTTGCTGTCGGTGCAAGGGTCGTGATTCTCTGAAATCTGGACTCTGGAATCAGCAAAACGGGAGGGCCATTTGGAGCTTGGCTAGCCATGAAAGTCTTCACAATGCAGAAAACATCGAAAGGGTGAGCACGCCAGCCTCTGTCAGTAGGATCTTGCTGCAAGAGCTGCTGTTCCTTAGGGGTGAGATCCATGCGGAGCTTGAAAGTGAAGGAATGGGGGGACATAATGCCTTGTCGTCGAACCCAGCAATTGTGTGGGTGCACAGACATCTCTGCCAGCCAGGCTTTGAAATGCCTGCAATGGGTCACCAGCTCCGCATTGACCTGACAACCCTTTGACGCCAAAATTGGTGTCATGCCAATAAGAATCTCATTTCTCAGGTCCTCTGGAATCTGGACTCGGGACTTGCGAAGTACTTTGGCAAGCAGAAGGCTGAAAATGAAGTCCACATCCTCGTGTGTGTGACCAACCTGGAGGAAGTGCAACACACACGAGTGAAATTTGAACCTGCGAACCAGCAATGCCAGGAAAGAAGCCACCTCCGAATTCTTGGCCTGTGCAGTCGTGTTATCACTTTGGATGACCAAATGTTCCGGCATTGCACGGCCCTGCTCCTGGCAAATCTTCTTAACCCGAGCCAAAGTCCTCGTCAAGATTTCACAGAAGAAGGAGGCGCCGTGGAAGAAGTTCTCGTCATCGGCAATGTAGAAGTCGGCGCAAAATCCATGAGCTATCGCCAGATGGATGGTGTTGCGCGGTCTGTGAAACTTGTCCAGGCTCTTGGGCTTCCTGAAATCATACTTCGGCCAGCTTCCCTTACTCTTGTCCATGCCATCAATAATGATGCAGAGGATATTTGAGTCAGGCATTTTGCTGTGCCATCGTAGATGCCAATAGATCAAACGATCCTCATATTGGTCACGGAGATGTTGCTGCCAAGCTTTTGCATTCTCTTTTTTCTCATGGACACTGACATTTCCATAATGAATGACACTGGCAAACTTCATGCACTGAGTGCATTGTGAATGCTGGGTTGGTTTGCGCAAGCCAATGCAGTGACACCATCCTTAGTCGTCGAAGCAAGTCACAGAAGCAAACAGTCTCAAACACAGAAAGACAAAGAAATTGATAAAGACAAGGCACGGTCATGCCACTTTTTCCAGAATGTGCTCCAGCAAGCACTCTGGGACTCTGGCATCCGCACTGTCCTCCATGCCAGGTAAAGCCTGTCCACAGCTTTCTTGTGCTGGACATACTTTTTTGGCATGCTGGCCCCTGAGGCAGCCTGGATGGCTGTCTGCAATTCTGACTTCTCAGGATCCCACCCCAGCAGTGTCAAATTTTGCTCAGGAGTCGGGAACTCTGTGACTCTGCCTAGCTGCAATTCTTCTTGTGCCACTGTCCAGTCCACATCTTCCAAATGACAAGCTGTGTCCTCTGGAAGGTACTCCGCTGCCGAATGGTACATCTCCAGGAAGAACTGGTCGACTGATGCACTGACTTCAGTCACGGCCCTTCCATTGTGGCTGCGACCATCAAAGGATTGTCCCTTCAGAAGCTTCATGTAGGTGCTGGGTGACATCTCTAGCATGGCATGCAGTCGTTTCTCACAGCATCGTTTCCCCAGGAAAAACCATTTGCAGCGAGTCTGGCCCTCTGTGCCATTTTGGGCTTGAGAATACACATTGCTCAGCAATGCAGCGCGCCTTGAAACACCCATGCCATCAAAAACTTTGCGGAAACATAGCACATCGTCGACAGACAAGCCAGGCTCACAAACAGTGCATTGTCCGGACTTGCCTCTGCCATACGGACACAGGCCATTCACAATCTTTGAGACGTGGTTTGCATTGCACTTGTGTCTGTCTGATGCAGATGCATCTGCATCACCAGCAGCCAATATTGCCATAGCCAGGGTAAGGTGAGCCTCTGGGCAAGCTGAGTGTTGCTCCTCATGGTGTTGCTTCCTTTCAACACCTTCAACACTGGGTGTTGTCCACACGGGGATCTTTTTCTCACTATGTAAATCCAGTCGCTGCCTTTTGTGAGCCACACTTCCAGTCTCCGAAGTCGGGACTCTGGACTCTGCAGAGGGTGCTCTTGAAGACCGGCTGCAAGAAGGTGTCAGCCAGCTTGGTTCTGTCGCACTTGTGCTCTCAGTTCGCTCCTCTTGAACTTGTACAGCTTGCCATGAATAGCTATGGCTAGCCAGGCTGGAAGGCCTGCCTGAAGGTGTCGGGGAAAGCCAACTGTGTGCCATGATTCCCTTGCAAGCCAAAAAACTGCTCGGGGATGTGTTGTTGTGCCTCAAGCAACCAAGTGTGCAAACAAGCAAGGAAGTCACATGTCAACAATGATCCAGGATCCATGACAGTGAGAAATGCAGTGACACATGTTTTCTCAGGCAGCAACAATCATCGATGGTGCCGAGAGATGTGCACAGCTACAGCTGAAAATCAGAACTCAGCACTCGGGACTCTCTGGACACTCAGAAGACGAAACTCGGGACTCTGTCTTTTGCAGACAGCCCCTTGCAAAACATGGAGTCTGTGCCAGCATCTCTCACTTGTGGATGGCTTCGAGCTCCTTGCTGACAACACCCTTCCAGAGCTGTGCAGCCTCCTTGATGGCTTCGCGAATTTCCACCTGTGACATTTTGCCCTTCTTCTGCTTGCTCTTCTTGTCGATGTGGATCTTCACGTGCTTCCAGTAGGTCTCCTGGTTGTTGGATTTTCCACTGGTGATCTTCTTTCCCGGGAACTTCTTCTGAAGCTCCTCCCTTGTCTCTTCAAAGAGGCGCCTCTTCATGAAGAAGGTGGCGGCTTTCTCTTCGCCTTTCGGTGGTGTCCGACCAGCAAATGTGTCCATCGTGCCACGTGGAGCTCTTTTCTTGCCACTTGCAGCCGGCTCACCACCAGTCACTCCATCCTCGGCATCCACAGTCACAGTGTCTGGATCTTGGTCCTCCGAGTTGGCAGTGTTCGCGACGGGCAGTGTCTGCTGCGCCTCGGCAGACTTGTTCGTCGTCGGAGTTTGAAGCTTTGGGTCCGGCTTCTGAGCTTTGGCGAGTGTCAGCTGGCTTTTCTTACTGGCCTCACTTGCCTTCTCAAGCTGCTGGCTGGCCAAGCTTGCGAGCTTGATGGAGGCTTCTGCAGCAGCTGCAGCCTTCTGTGCAGCCATAGATGCTGCAAGGGCTTGCTTCTGCAGCATGCCTTGGCCCGCCTTCCCTTCCTGTGTGGAGACTTTCGTCGGTGCTTCGCGTCCAAGGGTTGGAGTCTTCCAATCTTTCCAGGCACTGGTGTGAGCATCTGTCTTCCTTTTTTTCGCAAGCCCTTCACTGTCCGCAGAAGTACGGGGCAGAGCAGTGGGCTGAGCCAAGCTGACTGGAGCTGGGACTCTGCTACTCTGGGACTCAGTGATGGGCTTTGAACAAGCCTCATACCAGTCCGAGTTCTCAGAGCCATCTGACATGTTTCGGCCAAGAGCACGACCAGCAAATGCCATGTGCAACAATGGATCACAGGGCTCAGCAGAAGAAATGGCTGCATGGTGTGAGCATCTGCCAATGCATGTTGTGCAACAATGGATCACAGGGCTTCCGGAACAGCACTCAAGAATGACCTTTTTTTTGCATGGCAGCACGACGGTTGCTCGAAGCTAAGACTGTCAACACTGAATTCTGGGACTCTGGAATCCAGAATCGGAAACAGAGCTCCAGGCCAAAATGGTGTTGAGAGCCAAACTCATTGAGAGAGTGACCTGACTTCATGTGAGACGCACAAGGTGGTTGGCCTGGACTTGGATGGGCCCGGTGAGATAGATTCCTGGCTTTTCTGGGTTGCACATCAACCCCTGGTCGCCATCATTGAGCACCCACCTCTGAACCAGAGACACCAAGCCTTTGGACTGCACACCATCCTTCCAACCTCCTTCTGCAGAAAAGATTGCTACACTGCCCACATCGTCCCAGTCAGGGTGCGACCGCTTGTTGCCCAATTTGCGGGGTGTCGGGCTTGGAACGAAAATGCAAGCTTCGGACTGTTTCACTTCAAACACACGCTCCTTGGCGTCCCCAGCATCATCCTGTGCGCAGGGGCTATTTGGGGGTTCAGTTCAGGAAGCAAAACTCAGGCACAGTTTTTTCCATGACAACACAAAGCTCCTTGACAATCTTGGGGTTCAGAGAGTGACAAGCAAACTCTATGTTCTTCACATCCATGTTCTTGGCTTCCATTGCAAGCAGCCAGGATCGCAGTGTCTGGACTGGGGAACCCTCTGGTTTGTTGTCGGAGTTGTTGCGAACTCCAGCCATGATTGTGTCTGAAGAGAAGCCAATCTGCATGTTGCCCTTGTCCGTCTCCTTCGCCGCAGCAGTTGCCTCCTGTCAGAGTCACGGATCACAAAAAAGACTCCAAGACTCTGAGTCCCAGAAAAATCAGAAGAACCTGTCCTCGTTGACTTTGAACTTGCCATATGCCAATGCCAAAGGGAACTTTGAATCCAGCTCCACATCCTTCTTTGCGTGCACCCAGATGTGACCCTTGTTCGTGAAGATGACCGTGCAGTTGGCGTCCAGGCTGTCAATCTGGCAGATGGGACCCTCGGATGTTGTCAGAGCTTCCAGTGTCTGGGGACTCTCGGACTCTGGAGTCAGGACTCTGGCTTTTTTGCCTGGACTGGGATTGCTGTCACCCTCGCAACCACGCTTCTCGCCAGAGTTCACGTGTGGCTTGCCACTCTTGTTCCAGGCGTCATTGTGCTCCTGGACGAAAGTCATCCACTGCTTCTTGAGGTCCTCATCCTTGAGCTTGTCCTCGATGTCGTTGAGAAAGGTTTCTCGCAAGGGCAGGTTCTGTGCAGCACCAGGGAAAAGAGCCACGAAGTCTTTCTCCACGAGAACAGGAGGGTCACGTGTGTCCTTCCACGGGCTCAGGGGCACCCAGTCCTTGATTGAGATGACCTTCTCCTGTGCCAAGCTCTGCAGTTTTCGTCGAATTGCAGACTGCAACCACTTCGCAATCTTGGCATTCTGGACTCTGGGATCCACAGCAGTGCCTTTTTCCTTGTGTGCACAGTCCCGGCTGTTGCAGTCTGCCCACACAATGCCCACGTAAATGGTCTGGGGAGCAGGAAGTGAAGGGCTTGCACGTCGGCGCATCAGAGCTTCGGGCAGTGAGTGGTCATAGGCAAACACATCGATCCAAGCGGCACCTGCATTGTCTGGGGCCCTCATGCCTTGCCACAATGCATCATGGAAGGCTGCGGGCACTGGGTAGCCAGCAATCCACTGCTTTCTCCGAGCAGGCTTGTTGGATGTGTCTGATGTTGCCATTGATGAGGAGAATCCCCGACGAGGGTCAACCATGGACTTGATGGCCAACATGGGCACTGGGGTCACCGTGTTCTTGATAACTATTGGCAGCATCTGCCTTTTCCACAAACTGCTCTGTGCAAAGTGGCTGAAAAGTTGCCCTTCTTTGTTGGACAAATCTGAGATTGCCACGAAGAACTTGTGGAAGCCAGGCCGCTGAGATTGTGGAGGAATGGAATTTTGATCAAATGCCAGAAGACACTCTCGGACAATGAGTCGATGCTCTGGTACATTGAGAAATGCTTTGATCTTCTCTGTGGCTTCGAGAACACTGGACTCTGTGTACTCCTGAGATGCATAAAGTCTACCAGAAAGAATGTAAAACAAGGCAATTTGTGGATTATGATTGCACGCCGAAGCTCATTCCCCCGACCCCCACACGTCGGAGCAGCCACAATGATAATGCTTTTGTGGGGGTCCTCTGCCACAGCTGTTGCCACTGATGCGACAGCAATCTCACAACCTCGAACTGCGTCGTACCCGAGCACAGTGGGGTTCATCCAAAAGACACGGTACATGCTGTCATCCGGGATTCTGTGCTCATCCTTGAACTTTTGCAGGGACGCCTCAGCAAAAGTCATTCCATGTGGAAGCTCCAGAACTTCCCGAATGGGATAGAGCTCGTCCTGGCAATTCTCCACGGCCTTTCGCTGTCTGTCTTTCTCCTTGTCAGCGATCTCCGCCTGAATTGTCACTCCAGTTCGTTGAAACTCATCTTTTTTCTCCTGGTAAGAGTTCCACTGCATGACCTCCTTTTTCACTTTCGCAGTTGCCTTTGCGAACTCTGCCTTCTGCAACTGCAGGTCAGCCTCGGACTCGGAATTCTGGGACTGCGAGACTGAGGCCAGCACCTGAGCAAAGATTAGGCAGCTGTCCCAGTCACTCCATGGTTCTAGCATTGGGTCTCTCCTACAACATGATGGTCGTGTCCTGCCTTGACACCAACATCTGCCAAAAAGCGGAAGTTTTGCACTTGCAATTTGGGGGTCATGACTCGGAACTTCTCCAGAAGCTCCGCATCGAGGTAGCCCCGAGCAAACTTGACCTGCAATGTTTCCAGCTGCGTCGGGGTGACCAGCTTCTGCATTTCGGGCAAGAAGTGTGCAAAAATCGCGGAAATTCCCCAGGCTGACTCCGGATCCTTCTGGTCACGCAAAGCAGAGGCACCAGTGGTCAAGTTGATCTTCTTTCTCAGTCGTCTTGCATCTTGTAGCTTGAAGAGAAACATCTGCACTTTCCTGCGGATGTACCAATGCCTCTTGCGATTGTCGGCCTGCAGGATGCTTTGCCAGAGATCCGACTTCACTCCAGTCTTCAACTTTGCACCTGAGAAAGCATAACTTGATTTCTGCTGAAAAGACATGAATCTTAACAAAATGTGTTCTGAAGAATGACACAATCAAAATACCGGCCTGCGAAGAAAACATCGACGGCTACGGCCTTGTAGGGAATGGCAGATCTCTGTGGCGGGTACAGCTGCCAGTGGTAATCGATGAGTTCTTGTGTGTCTTTGCTCAAGGTGGGATAGATTGTCACCAAACTGGCTTCCATTTCGGAAAGCCTCTTTGCTTCGTTCGATGACCCTCCATTGAACTCTTGAATCATTGCAGAAGCACACTCGGTCCACACAAGACCCTCATCCTTTGCTTGTGCCATGAGCAATGTGGATACTTGAATGGGATCTGGCCTTGGCCTTGCAGCTTCAGCAAATTTGTCCTGGAGCGCGCGGAATCTATCGAACTTGGCATTCCCTGTCGTGTGCACTGTCGCCCTGAAGCCGAACAACGCCTGCAATTGTGTCTGAATCGACTGAAGTTCTGTATCAGTCAAGGCAGCTTCAGAACATGCCAGCAAAATAGCTTTCATCGCCAGACTCTTTGTGAAGCCAATGCAATGACCTAGGCTGAAGTCTGGCAAGAGCTCACCTGCTGCGGGCATAGTAGGTGGGATCCAAAGCTGGATGGGGTTGTTCATACTGTCGTACGATTTCTCCAAGAAATCTGTGGCACAACGAAGGACATTCACCATCTTGCTCTTGCCTTTCTGTGAGTGTTGTGGAAGGAAGCTCAAATGCCAAGGCATGAGGACAAGCTCCTGTGTCACATCTGCTTCTACCATCGGCACCCGGTCTTCAGCCTGTCGTGCTTTGAAGATCCAGGATGGGTCGATAGTGTGTAGTCGCCTCTGAACTGTCAGGAAGACATTCTTCAAGGCAGTCGGATCGGTGCCAAAATGTTCTTGCAAGTAGTCACCTCGTTGCTTCTTCGAGTCTCAGAAGTATAAAAGGCCACGGGGGCAGGGTCAAGAGGGACACAAGAAGGGCACACAATGGACTAGATGATGAATTACTGAGGATAGCACAGATCTCCACGGCATCAGGTTGCTCTGGGTCACCGGAGCCACCAAATGTATCCTCTAGCCAAGACTGTAGCTTGGCAATGCTCTGTTTCGCTTCCTTCGAGAGCATGGGTAGGTAGGCACTCTGGGACTCGGGACTTCAGGACTCGAGTCACAAAGAACTGCAGCATGCAAGTGCATGGTTTGGTGAATCTGAAGACTGCAACGATAACTTGCCAAAACTCGATCAGGCTTCTTAGCTGAGGCAGAGGCCAATCGTAGCAATCACCCTGATCGTCTCAGTTCCTGTGCAATTGAATGGGTCTGACTCAAACTTCGACCCAAAAAATGCTTAGAAAAAAACCCTGAATGCTCAAGTCAGCCCCCGCAGAGTACAGAGTACAAGGGCCAGAGTCCAGATTAGAAGGCCTCACACCACTGTGGCTTCAGAGGGCCACAGGCTGAAAGCTACTGGGCTTGAAGCTAGTGGTCTGGAGCTGCCTACAGTCTTGAAGGTAAAGAACCCAAAACAGGAAAACTTAAAACTTAAAACCTTTCCGTCCGGAGCCCCCGGAGTAGCTAGAGGCCGGAAGGAAAACCGAAAGCTTAAATTGAAAAAAAAATTCTGTCCGGAGCCCCCCCGGTTTTAAAAAGTTAGTGGCTCCCCGAATCTTAGTGCCAAGAGTTGGGCTTCGCCGGCGGACCCCCGAGACTTGGCACTAGCCAGGGTGGCCAGTGCCTTTTGTCACATCTTCCAAGTATGAAGCTGCCAAGTCTCAGGCCCCGTCGGCCGAGGCCTGAGACTTGGCAGCTTCATACTTGGAAGATGTGACAAAAGGCACTGGCCACCCTGGCTAGTGCCAAGTCTCGGGGGTCCGCCGGCGAAGCCCAACTCTTGGCACTAAGATTCGGGGAGCCACTAACTTTTTAAAACCGGGGGGGCTTCGGACCGAATTTTTTTTCTAAATTTAAGCTTTCGGTTTTCCTTCCGGCCTCTAGCTACTCTGATAACTCAACTCACAGACATGGGGAAGGCACATGACAGACTCACAGGTGACAGGTGTTGAGGTGGCTTAAGGTGGCTCATGCTGGCCTGTCACTGGGATGGAGGGGCACAGACAGAGTGACTTCAAGTGAGCCTCAGCCTCACTGATGTGGGGTAAGTGACTTGCAATGACAGTGAGTGCCCTTAAGACCCCTCAAATTATCTGACTCACTTCAGGCACCTAGTAGATGAAGCACTGTGATTCTCCATGGCTTGACAACAATGAGAAACACACAGAAGAAGCACCCTGCCCGACCCTCATCATTGCTTAAGCACTAGGAGAAGCACTCGGACTCGCACTACCTGACACAAGACAAAACAACGGCCCGGCTTCAGGAACTTTGACATGGTACTCAAGCAGCAGCGCTCTGTCCGAGTCTGACACTAATGTTACTTAAGCACCAGATGATGTCCTGGGCACACATATTGCTTGAACAGCACACAAGAAACACCCCCACAGTCTTTTTGCTTAAGCGCCAGAGAAACAACCTGTCATCCTGCTTAGGCAGCAGTTGAAACACCCCGACACGGAATGTAGCTTAAGTGCCCGACAAAAACCTACGGTTACACTCGCAACCAGAAGAAGCACCCAGATTTGCTGAAACAGCAGAAGAAGCAACCTAGTCCCATCTGCCCTTACTGACACAAAAAGGGCCTGACACTCCAGTGCTTCAGCGCCAGAAGAAACAGCCCGACACTACTCTTGCTTAAACACCAGACCAGAAGAAGCACCCTGACAGTCCATGTACTCAGTTGTACCACCGGAAGCACTCAGTGCAAGAAGTGGCCTCGGAACCGACTCTGTGCTAAAACGCCAGAAGTAGCAGTGACCCAACATTCACTACAGCTGGCTCCCCGGCATCGTTTGCCTAAGCACCAGAAGAAGTGCCCGGGCACACATGAATGATAGTTTCATGTGCCACAAGAATCATGTCGACACATGTGCTGAAGGGCCAGAAGGAGCACCGCTCCATTGAGTCAGAGCCAATGAACAGAAGAAACACCCCGAAAACTCATCGGGTTGCTGAAACAGCAGAAGGACGAGAAACTACCTGACACTCCAGAAGAAGCATTGGGACACATCGATTGTCAAATGGACCAGCACAAGAAGAAACCCGAGACACAACTTGCTTAAATACTACATTAGATATTACAGTCATTAAAAAATTGCTTTGGCACGACAAGCAAGAAGCACACTGACCCTCTGCTCTAGCAGTGCAAGATTACCCAGACACTCATTTGCCTAAGTGAGGGCCCACAAAGAAGCAGCCTGACTACCATTTGCTGCAGCACGACATGGAAGCACCCCGACTGTCATTTGCTACAGCAGTAGTTGAATTTGCATCAGTGCACCACAGCAAGCTTAATTAAGGAGCCTCACAAGAAAAAACATCAAGGCACTTGGTCCACTTTGCATGGATCACCAGGTTTTTCGCAGTGATTGCTCTTAAAGCTTGGAGGGTGCCAGCCTTGAAGAAGAACACCATCGGCAAGGATGCAGCTGTCACCTTGTCACAGCAGGCAGACATATGGTGACACCAGAGTTGCGACATGTAACTCAGAACTCTGACCAGAATCACAGAGTCCAGAGAACAGTCCAGTGCACAGACCCCAGGAGTGCAGAGAAATGCAGTGCCTTCTGTTCGGAGACTCTGCGTCAGTGTTGAAAAGATTACAAAGTTACGAAGTTACTTGCAAAGTGACATGCTCTGAGGTCCATGCCTTCTGGCACTCGGAACTCTGGACTCTGACAAGTGAGTGCTTGTCAAAGTCCAGCAACAGACTTGTGCCCAAGAGCCTGAATCAGAGTTAGAAATTCATCCAGTTGACAGTTCTGTTCACCACTCTCATGCACTTTCGGGGCGACTTTGGGGGGAGCCAGTGGATTTACATGTCACATGTCACAACCACATTTATGTTCTGTTCTGCTCCTGACATGGACGGCTCTGCAATGTCAGAAACCATGCATGCACCCATTGTTCTGCTTTTGCCAATATCTAACCTTGGATCCAGGACATTAGGAGACATGCCCTAACAGTACTGGCAACACACTTGCTTGACAAAACATGACAGCCTACTCTTACTACCAGTCTGCCACTGCACGACAAAAAACTCTCCGCCTACTACCAACAGCACCCTAGGAAATCTTCAGGTCAGAAAAGAAAACCCGACCCAGGCAAAACCGTCAAGCTGGAAGACCTCGAACGGCAAGTGTGACATGCACACAATGATCCAGCCTGCTCGTGTCAAGAGACTCCTCATGGCCTGTCAGGTTTCAAGGCAGGTCCGATGCTTCTGGGATTCAAGTGTGCACATGGTTCAGGAGCTGCTGAGCTTGTGGAAGAAACACAGTTTTTCCACGAGCAGTCAGGTCAAAGTAAAGTCAAGGAAAAGTGAGCCCACGTGTCTGGGACTCTGGAATCAGGACTCAGTCGTCTGAGCCCGCCTGTCTTTGACTGCCACGGGGTCGTTGATTCCATATCACCTTCTTTACTTTCGAAATGGCAACATGTGCAATCTCCTGCTGGCCTGTCATCCTAAGGGCATATTCACTGGATTTCGCTGCATGATGAGTGTACCTTTGGCTGTATTCCTGAGCACGTGCACTTGCAGCAGCTGCCAGAGTCAATTTTGCAATAATGTAATTGTGATCCGGTTCACTTGTTGACGGTGACGAATCGCGCTTCCCCGTCCTGATCCTGGATGACCTTGACCGTGCTGGTCCTTTTGATCTCGTCGATCTCTTTGATCTCTTTGAGGTCCTTGACAATCTCTGAGAGGTACTCTTCGATCTCTTCGACGCCGACCTCTTCGATCTCGACCTGTGAGATCTTGATCTTGTCCGCCTATTTGATCTGGACCTTTTCGCATCACTTGATCCACTGCTCATTGCCTTTTCTGTGGGAGTCAGTTCTCCGGACTCAGGGACTGCATCGGACTGAGCTTGGGGAACTGCAGCAGGAAGCTCGGCCGCGTCATGACTCTGGGTGGCCTGCAGTGCACACTCGGAGAGGAATGCTGGTGGGGGATAGAAGTCAAAGAAGTGCAGCAAGGAATGTCAGTAACAGTTCACTAATAAACACAGCCCGCCCCCCCCCCCCCCCCCCCCCAACAGCAACAGCAAAGACAGAAACAGCCGGGCAAAGAAGTGGTGCCTCTGACTCTGCAGCTTCTTGCTTCTCGGGAGGGGTCGGTTGAAGCAGACGTGGTGGCACAACCTTTGGCACTGGTCCAACCTTTGGAAGTAGTCCTGGCGGCAGAACCTTTGGCACAGTCGGACGAACAGGAACATGTGTGGGCAAAGGTATAGTGCCAGCTGCCTTGCTGTTGGAAGGTGGACAGAAATAGCAACATATTATGTGCATCTGAACAAAGGGTTTAACGTTTTTTAGCACAATTTTCATTTCCTAAATCAGTCGGCAAGGATGTGGAAAAAAGACCAGTAACTCCAACTGCAGCTTCAGGTACTTTGCACTGCACACCAGCCTCCTCAAGCTTGGAGCTCCGAGCTGGCTCCCCAGATGCCTTTGGTGGCTGCAGCTGCCCAGGAGGGACTGCTTGTAGTTCTTCCTCCGCAAGCCTAGCTGCTTCTGTTTCTGCAGCTAAAGCTGTCAAAGCAGCTCTGTCTGCAGCTTGCATTCGTCCAACAGGCAACATGGCTGAAGAGCAACAATTACTCCGGACTCGGTAATCAGGACTAGTCAGGACTCTGTCTTCAGATGAAAATAAAACCTAGGATTGTCATTGTGTGTGTGTGTTGTGTGTCTGAATCCTTCTATGTGCTTGCCTGGCTCAAGTTCCAGAGTACTGACCCAGATTTCCGAGTTCCAGAGTTTCTGAGTTTCCCATCTGCATGGCCAGCAAGCCAGCTGCGAACAAGAAGAAAAAGCTGACAGCATCAAAACATTCCAAGCAGACAAGACAAGACAATAACATTGTGGAGTCGAAGAAGAAGGCTGCAGTCTACTCCCGCACATCATCGAAAACAAACATCAGTGGTGACAGCACAGGCAGGCAGATGCGGGCGGGCCTTGCTGCAGCGAAGAGTTCCGGTTGCACCCCCGTCAGCCTCAAGCGTGTCAGTGAATGCATTTCAGGGATGTTGCCTCTGCCACAGCGGAAAAAACTTCATGCACTCTTGGATGGATCCTACAGCCATGTCTATGTGGAGAGCCTGAGGGCTTTGGGTCGCAAGGCCAGTGGCATCGAAGAGGTTTATGAGGCAGCCAAGAAAACAAAGACCAACGTTGTGGTGGCCGACCTGCCTTGTGTCTTCAGCTTGTCTGCAACACCAGCAGAAGCCTTCCAGAGACGAGTGATGGCAGCTGTTCAGGAGTTTGAACGTGATGTTATTGTCAACCGTCTACAAGAAGGCTTAGAAGCGAAAGCCAAGAAGTTGAAGAGTCAGGGCAAAGATGAGAAGGTCAACGGGCGCAAGAGCTACTTGGACAAGTTCTTGAAGAAAGAAGGTGAAAACAAAACCATGAAGATGAAGGCACTGAAAGCACTTTGCATGGATCGCCAGAAAGGCAAATTTGGCTTCCGAGAACTTGCTGTTAAAGCTTCGAAGGTGCTGGCCTTGAAGAAAAGCACCATCGGCAAGGATGCAGCTGTCACCTTGTCACAGCAGCTAGGCATACACTGACAGCATCCAGAACTCTCATGTGTCACTCATTTGGCTAATGACGTAGGTTCCCAGAATCACAGAGTCCAGGATTCATTCCAGAGTGCACACCCGAGAACTGCAAAAAAAGCCTCTCCGTCAGGGTCTTCTGTGCCAAGAACACATGACAGCATTGAAGCTCTACAAGTTACTTGCAAAGTCACATGCTCTCAGGTCCACACCCAGTACTCCGGACTCCGGACTCTGGACTCTGGATGCACTTGTCCAGGCACGGAGTAGCACCCGAACGGGCCTGAAACAGAGTTAGAGATTCCTTGGGTTCAGAGTCTGTGCAATGCACAATATGGGAGGCACTTATAAGGTTGGGTGTCTCAGTGGCTTTGGATTTTCACATGCTGTGGCCACGTGTAAAGGTCTCGGTCCTGCTTCGCACATTAACCAGCTCTAGTGTATCGCGAATCATGCTACGATCTCAAGAATGCATGATCCGATTCTAACATATCCGCAACGATACTTTCGCTCCAAGACCACGGTCGCAACATTCTTAGACACGTCGGCCCTGGCATGATAGAGAGGCTACTCTGCCATTCCATGGATGTTGGCACGGTGCGAAATTCTCAGTGCACTAATCTCCCTAGCAAGCACCATCCTGCTGTCGTACGTCACCAGTTTGCTGCAACCAAGTCTAGTCCAAGTCTTTGCGTAATAGCCGCCGTTTGTTCAAGCTCCGGCAGGCTGTCGCGGCGGAGCCTCAGACGAGTGTGTGTCCTGTCATGTACTCCTAAGAAGACTAGAATGGCTATGGGAATACACATTTCTTAGTCTATACGGCATCTTGAACTGAGTAGCTTCCGATTCCGGGTCAGAAATGTATGCCAAGCAGGGTGACACGGAACGGGAGCAAGTGGAACAAAGTCGCCTAGCCCTCACACAACTTGCCAACACCAACCCACAGATGAATGAAAACCAGATGCCATGAATGCAAGGAAGAAAAGTTTGACCCCTTGCCCTGCACACCCAAGACTCTGCACACTGTTAAACTTTGCCCCTACCCAGATCTTTCTGGCTTTTGGAAGAACCCTGGACGCCTGGCTTTCGCAGCCTAGCTATTGTTCCAAATTTTTTCAAAACCTCGACCCCTAAACCCTAAGGCCAAAATTTACAACCCTAAGTTTAAACCCGGGCCAGAAGGAAAGGGATCAATGGGGAAGAATTCACCTAAGGCCGAAATTAAAAAAACTCAAACTTTAAACCCGGGCCAGAAGGAAAGGGATCAATTTGGAAGAATCACCGTGGGCTTCAGCTTTTTGTCCTAAACCCTAAACTCCAAACATCCCCTAAACTCCAAACACTAAACCCTAAATCCTCAACCCTAAACCCCATACTAAACCCTCAACCCTAAAACCCTTAACCCTAAACCTGAACCCTCAACCCTAAACCCCAACCCCTAAACCCTGAACCCTTAAACCCCAAAGCCAATTCCCAAAAGCCTAGCCTAACAAACCCTGAACCCTCAACCCTAATACTAAGGTCTTTAAAACCGTTATTGTGGGTTTTAAGGGTTGAAATGGTTTAAAGGGTTTACAGATGTGGCTTAGTGAGAGTAATATTAATAAGCCACATCTGTAAACCCTTTAAACCATTTAAACCCTTGAAGCCCAAGCCTAAAACCCTAAAGCAAGCGTGTGAGCAGCCTGGCTGCTGTGCTTCACCCACACTGCAAGAGGTTTCGACCTGCACCGATGGGTGTTCAGAGGGGCTCAGGGAATGTTCCCGAATGAGGCAACATGGACAGAAACTGTAAACAAAGTCTAACACATTACTTGGCTGCTGGTCCTGGCCTCTGTCTGAGAATGAGAAAAACTAAGTGAAAGAACTCCTCAAGCAAACAGCTGGGCGGCCTGGTTGCTCTCCTCGACCAAGGCGTATCGACCTTAACAGCTGGGTGTTGACACTGAGACAGGGGAGGGGCTCAGGCATTCTTCAGGTAACATGCAGGATGGACAGAATCAGAAACAAGTCTTTTGCTGCCAGCATGAGGAAGTGTGTCTTTTTGTGCTCTTAGAAGAGTCGCCACTAGGGAGCCACACAGTGTGGCAGGCGACAAGAACAGAAAGTCCCGGCGGCCAGCAAGAGTCCAGACCATGTCCGTGAGCCCACTAGGTAAACATATGGTTTCTGACAAAATGCTTCTGCTTCACTCTTAGGAAGACCAGAGATGTGCAAAATCTGAACTCTGGACTCTGGACTCTGGACTCTGGACTCTGAACTCATGTGTGGCAAAATGGGACAGTATGATACACGTAACAACGCAGACAGGTGGATCCGGACCTTGCTGTCATTTCCGCACCTCCACCTTGTTGCAAGGGCTGACTGAGGGCTCTGTACTCAGTACTCCTGGTCCTCGTCGTAATCCTCATCCTCCCCGTCCTGAAGCTGCCGGAGGAAGTCGTGGATCCAGTCCGTGTATGTGTTGTGCTGCCAGGATCCTGTGCTTGGGGCCGCCGTCAGCCAGACGTTGTCGGAGTAACTCCAGAACCTGACCGGCGAGTCGGGGCCGTACTGGTGGAACTCGAAGGACTGGCCGTCTTCGACATGGTAGAAGGTGATCGGCCCATTGTACGCCTCCTGCCACACCCAGCCAGCTGCACAAATCTGGAAGGGCCTGTCGCCATTGACCACCCACCCTGGCCTGCCACGGCGTGCCTCAAAGTTCTGGCCTGCCGGCGACCGGGTCACGAGGCTGCGCTTGATCTCCTCTGTGACGTTGTCCATGGCAAAGAGATGCAGGACATTGGGCTGGCGAGGGCGACACCGCGAGTGGATGTTCTGCGGGAACTCACGGAGCTCCAGGAACAACGCCTTCATGACCCCTGCTTCCTCCGTGTAGATGCCAGAGTGGTACTGGAACTTTCCAATGCCATTCAACCCCGGGGCCTCCGCAGGCATGACATGCGCGACCTGGAAAGTCGCCACACCTGGGACATCCGCTCGCCTGAGCCAATCCAGCTGGATTTCGCCTGGTGGGACAAGGGACCTGTAGTGTCATGTGTTCGGGCGAAGCAAACAAAAGGCAATAACATCATGCTGTAAATTGAAAAAAAAACAAAAGGATATACTTTCAGCACAACCCACTACTTCTTAAGCCATGACTCATCGAATACAGGAAGTGGCTCCTGCCCTGCATGAAGTAGCTGCGGCGGGGCTCGCCGTCGAAGAAGAAGCTGTCCTGCCCATTGGGAGGGGCACCACTCAGGTGCAGAAACGCCGACCGATTTGTGTACTTCTCCTGCACAAGCTTGAGGGTGATGCCCTCCGGCAGGTCCCTGACATAGACTCCATCTGGCCAGTGCGCGTCGAGCAAGGTCTTGTTTATGGCCGCTGGCGATCGCTCTGGCAGCCTCATCTGTCTCGGGAGGACGAGGCCTTGCACTCTCCAAAGACCTGCCTGGATAAAGAGGTCCTTCACACCAGTGCAGATGTCGTGGGCATGCTGGAAGAAGGGGTACCTTGTTGGCTTTCTTACACTTGTCATGTCTCTGCTCACACTCAATCAGCAATAAGTATGGTTTCCAGGATTTCATTTAGGGACTTGACTTCGGCTTCGTGCTGTATTGAAGGAAAATCGGAATCTGAAGTGGCAACAATGACAGTCGCTTGTCTACCAATTTCGCAGAACACCCACAAATTTTCCTACATTGTTCAGAGCCTCTACTTAAACCTTCCACAGGGTTTGTGGGCTTGTATTTGGGGTAGTGTGTGGTCTGCTTCTACTGCCCCTACGCCCTAAACCCTAAACTATATGGGTTGGGATTCTAACATTTCAGAGAGACAGGATGCTCATTGTACGTCTTCCCCGGCAGACGTGCCATGAGGAATGGGGAGATGTTCTCCCCGTAGACGTGATAGTAGAGCTCATGTCCCTGCATCTTCGCCCATCCAAGCATCGGGCCATGTGGAACCACACCATTCATCATGTGCTGGTACCACACTTCGATGACCCTCAAGTCGTACTGCGACTGCGCCGGCAGTGTGTTGAGGGTCCCCTCGCGGTGGAGCGACTCAAACTGCTTCTTGAGCTCTTCGAGAAGGGGCTTGAGGGAGGTCTCGATGCCTGTTGGCGGCCAGAGTGTGGCTGGATCGTAGCCCATCAGCTTCGCTTGAAAAAAGATTTTGACATAGGCCAAATCTTTGGTGGGATCGCCTTTCTGGTTCCACCCTGGGAGCACACCACCTCCCTGAAGGGCCTTTTCGACTTGACTGCTGCTCATGGATGTGATGTCCACCTCATCCTCTCCAGCCGCATCGATCCGAGGCTGGGGGGATGCCACAGCAGCCACCTGGACCATGGCTGCTCGCTTCGTCTGAAGAGCCATGAGGTCAGGACTCAGGGACTCGGGGACTCTGGACTCCTGAGTCTCCTGCTTCTCGGTCTCGCCATGGTCATGCTCGGTCGGACTCAGGGACTCGGGGACTCTGGAGTCCTGAGTCTCCTGCTTCTCGGTCTCGACCTTGTTCTCCGTGGACTCCTCAATGATCGTCTTTGACTGATATCCTGTCCCTTTCACTTTGAGCACCACTGACCTGGTGCCAGTGTCCCCTTCCTGTGGCTTCAAGGCAGGCTCAGTCTCCTGCTCAGTCTTCATGGGCTCCGTTGAAGTCTGAGAAGAGGAGGCTGCCCCTGGCTGGGACCCTGTGCTTCCGGACTGAGGGGCTTTGCCTTGCCGCAGAGAGTGTACTGGCGTCAGCAGCACCTCCAAAGGGCCTCCAGCTGCGTCGAAGACAAGACGGATGACCTTTCCTGAGTTAACCGGCACTTCTGTCACGGCCAGGACCTCCTTGTGGTTGGGGGAGCCACACAGAGCAAACTTCACCAGTCCACCTCAGGGGCAGTCACAAGACCCTGAAAACAAAACATGCACTGTTAAGTATAATTACAGTTCTTCTCTGTTGATGAATACCTACGACTCCTGCCTGTCAGTGACCATGGCAGATCAACTGTATCAGGACGGCACTGATCACCCTTCATGATGCCGATTGCGTGCCACGCCCCTTCCATGTTCACAACCAGCAATGCTTCTGCCCGCTGATACGAGGTCGTCGTGCTGCCATGCTGCAAGGCCACAACATACTTGGACGTCGGATTCCCCATCTGTCAAACGCTACAGCACTCCGGGACTCAAGGACTCAGGGCTCAGGAGGCTGCAGGCCAAAATGCTACGAGGTTCTGCACTGCGAAACTGCATGGCAATCGAAAATGCACACTGCTGCTGAAAAACCCTGTGCACTGCTGCTGAAAAAACCCTGACCCTGTGTCTGGAAAACCTAGGTTTTCCAGACGCCCCCCCCAATTCCAGACACCCCACCCCCATTTCCAGACAGAAGTGCCCAGGCCCGGACATGAGATCGACATCGCCGACATCGAGGCGTCGATCCATGGGCCTTAGCTCGGTCATTGGTGTCAGGTCCATTCCAATGTGGAATACTAGAAAAATACAGAATGCAACCGGTTGCGTTCTGTATTTTTCTAGTATTCCACATTGGAATTTAGGGTTTAGGGTTTAAAGGTTTAGGGTTTAAAGGTTTAGGGTTTAAAGGTTTAGGGTTTAAAGGTTTAGGGTTTGGGTTTAAGGGGATCCATTCCAACGTGGAATACTAGGGAAATACAGATTGCAACCAGTTGCGTTCTGTATTTTTCTAGTATTCCAGGTTGAAATTTAAACCTAAACCCTAAAGGAAACCCGAAACCCTGCACCCTAAACCCCAAACCCCAAACCCTAAACCCTGTATTCCAATGTGGAATACTAGAAAAATACAGAATGCAACTGGTTGCAATCTGTATTTTGCTAGTATTCCATATTGGAATGGACCCCCTTAAACCTAAACCCGAAACCTTTGAACCCTAAACCCTAAACCCTAAACCCTAAACCCTAATTTCCAACGTGGAATACTAGAAAAATACAGAACGCAACCGGGTGCGTTCTGTATTTTTCCAGTATTCCACGTTGGAATGGACACACAAATCCAAAAGGTTGAAGTCGCCAAGGATGCGACATTGCGGTGTCCAGCCCAGCCCAGACCTGAGTCGGTGCATAAGTGTGGGTGTGCCCAGACATTGCATGCTGCTCGAACTGGTTCCACAGGTGGCTCACAGTTGTGGAAACAAACACCGTTAAATTCAATATCGTTGCACATGGGTATACACAGCCTAGTCGTGCAAAACATACCATTGGACCATGTGTGACATCAGACTCCAGAGTCCAGAGTTCATGAGTGTCCAGAGTTTTGTCTGGAAAGCCATGATGCTGCCGCCAGGACTCCACCCGCCCCGAGCTTCTTCCAAGGTGTCCAGGCCCATAGAAGCAGACTGTTTCAAGAAGTCAATACCCATGAAGGTCTCAGTGGGGTGGATTCCGCCCCCACCCCCAGTGGCAGCAACAACATTGGCTACACCAACAGATGCTTCTAGTTGGCACTCCCTACTACAGGGGTTGGAAGTGGAAATGAAGGCGAGCAATGAGTTGGAGCACAAACTGCAGCAAGGACAGGAACAGCATGACGAGCTCATGCCCCCAAACTTGAAGCTGATGGTGCAAGATGAGATTGTGGACCTCATGGCAACCCACACCAACTTTCCAGACAAGGAAAACATTCATCCAGAAGAGCCTGAATGCCAAACCAGCCACTTGATGACAAGATTCAAGAGGACCCGAGTCCTGAGTACACTCCTTCGTACCCAGGAGTTCCTAGATGTGGAGAAATTCTTGGAAGGCCAAGATGACAAACCACCCCTTCCATTGCCCAGACCTCCTCAGGACTACATGAAATTGCCAAAACGAACTTGGGAGAAAGACTTCGCCAAGTTCAAACAATGCCTGAGAAGCTGGGCCCGATTCCTGGAAGAGAACGACACCATGAGGCCCGAGCCAAGAGACCAGATCGAACCGTGAGCCTTCGAGCAGCTTCTTTAACAATTCAAGATCGCAGTGGAGTCTTACAGAGAGGCTGTCGCTGTTCTAATTAGTACGAGGGGACATGACTGCACAAGCCAAAAAATGGAGCTATCTCATGTGTAGCCTGTCAAAACCACGGTCTAGGATCACAAAATCCAGATGTGTGCTCTCTGTTGCAGACTAACAACCCAGAGTCCAGAACTCATTGCCTAAGGCCCAGACCATCGGACTTCATTGACCAGCGCGGGAAGCTGCCGGGGACTCGGGACTCTGAACTCGGAGCCCTCAGTTCAGGGTGCTGTTTAGTGTGACTTTGGGTTGGAAATTACCCTTTTACCCTTGAACCCTAAACCCACTGGCAACTCTAAATTGTACACATATGTATATATTTATAGAACCTATGTAGACATGTACATATGTATATCTGTATATATTTTATATGTATATATGTATGTGCGTTTATATGTTTATATGTATAAATGTATAAATGTACATATGTATATAAAACATGTATCTGAGTGTGTGTGGCCATATATGTATAGATCTCTATAAATTTATTGTAAAATTCATAATAGTTATTATTCAATTTGTTTTGCGGATCTTAACAGCCTTTTAAGATCCGTAAAACAAGTTGAATAATAATAATTAAGCATAGGTTTAAATTTATACATATATGGCCACACACTGCTAAGTGTTCTGCTCCTACTACTACTACTACTACTACGAGCACTAGACCCTAAATGCCCCCAGCCTAAACCCTGAACCCTTAATCCCTTACACCCTGATACACCCACTGACCCTAAACCCTAAAGTCTTTTTTGAAACAGTTTGGCACTCACGACCCCCCACCCCCTGGTATGAAGCACATTCACTGACTATATATGAATTTGCTTCGGAAAACACAGATCGCAACCAGTTGCGATCTGTGTTTTGCAGGCAAAATGCACACAGATCAAAGAGCATGGCTTGCCAAGACATTGTCTATTCGCAGTGGCTTTGCAGGAGTGCAGGAAACTCACGAATAGTACATGCTTGACACATAACTTGTCTATGAAAGCTTGTGTACAAACATCCCTGAGACTGTTAGCATGCCTCACATGATAGTACCAGAGTTCAGAGTCCTGACTCAGAGTCCTGACTCAGAGTCGAGGACGCCTTGCCATGAGTGGTCTTCCTCCCGGGGCCCCGGCCCCTCCACCGCCGCCGCCCCCACCACCACCACCGCCGCAAGATGCTGGAACAATGCCAAAGGCAAGCCCAGCACAATGGAAGCCGCCCCCACCACCGCAGCCAGCTGCAAAGGCACGGGATGCCTCCTATTTGCGCCGCCAAGAGAAATTCAGAGCGGAGGAAAAGTTTCACCAGGACCTCGCCGAGGCAAAGGAACGGCACCGGCTTGAACTGCAGCAAGCCAAGAAGCAACACGAGCTTGAGATGGAGAACTTCAAGTTGCAGGTGGAGCTGGACAAGGTAGATGCCGAGAAGGAACAGGAGGACGAACTGGCAAAGGTAAAGGATGAGCTCGCTCTTAATATCAGGTACAACAAGGAGCTTGTGGAGGACAATCGAAAGTGGAAAGATGCCAACCAGAAGTTCGTAGTACAAGAGCAACAGTTTGTGGCATCGGACCGGGCACTCAATCAACAGCTCAAAGAAGCAGTGGCAGCTCGAGAAGAAGCAGAACGTCAAGCCAAGATAGTGAAGGACATGCTGAAGGACTCACACAACATGCATGATACATATATATATATGACATGATATATGTTTCATAATATGCTTGCCTTCCTTGCCTACCCCGAAGACTTACAAAAACAATCAGCATTACTTTCTCCACAGTAGCAGTTTCGTGAGGACGAGAAAGAACGTTCCGAGAACCTGCAGCTTCGAATCAACGAGTTAGAGGCCGATCTCCACTCGTCTCCCCCCCCACCCTCCCCCTTCGTTCCCCACCTCCCCCCCCCCCCTCCAGCAGACCCCGTCTGGCAGGATGCCTTGGAGAAAGCTACAAAATCAGATGCAACCGAGGCCAGGGCAGTTTTAGCAGCTTCTCCACATTGACATGCATGTTCTACACGGCATTGCCTGGCCAGGCGGGGCAGGGCAAGAAGAAGAGGAGGAAGAAAGAGAAGCCATAGAGCAGATTTCAGATTCCAGATTCCAGATCTGGTGCAACGAAAAAAGGTGTCTTGCATGACTTGCCTGCCTGTCAACCAAGCCTTCCTCCTTGCAAGATGATGAATGCATTGCCTGCCTGAGGCCAAGACCAGGAGCATTGCGCCACAGGAGCTGGCATGTTTGCAGAGTCTGAGTTCCGAGTTCTGAGTTCAGGTTTTGATGGTAAGGGTTTTGGAAGTGGTGTGTCTTATGGCTTCGGGCGACTATATTCTGCATTTCTTTCACCTATGTGTGTTTTGAGACTTAGTTGTTGCTTGTGTTGTCATGAACAATACAATGCTTCAAAGCTGCACGAACCAGTTATCTACAAATGCTGTGTGCCACTTGAGCAGTGGCCATGACATGTAATATGCCACTTGAACAGCGGCCATGACATGTAATGTGCACCACTTGAACAGTGGCCATGACGTGCAATGTGTGCCACTTGAACAGCGGCCATGCAGTGCACCACTTGAACAGTGGCCATGCACCATGAACCCTCGCCTGAAGCCCAAAACCTAAGCCCTAATCAACCCTAAACCCCAATGCCCAATGTTGCCAGGAGCAGCGCTGCACCATCTGGGCTTGCGGTTTAGGGTTTGAAGGGTTTAATTAGGGTTTAGTTGTGGGGGTAAGCAGTTCGAGGATTTTGGGTTTGCTGTCGGTATTTATGAACAGGGTTTAGGGTAGTATAGCATTAGGGGAATACTTTACTTTACATTTCAAAAAATGCACACTGCTCCGTATGTGATTCGCCTAGGCCTAATTATTTATATCATAGCTTAGATCACATACGGAGGTTGCAGTGCATTTTCGAAACCTCAAAAGGCCCCCCAAACCTTCAAATGCACCCCAAAACTCCAAGGCACGAAACCTGCACTTGTAGTTCCTTTTCAAACATGCAACCCACTACCACATGTGATGCCATCTCTGAAACCAGAAGTAAAAATTACTTCTACAATCTCGATTCACATGTGGGAGTGGTTTGCATCTCTGAAAAGAAACATAGTTCCCCTGTTTTCTCCTGGGCAGAATTTGTTAAAGCAAATTTGTGTGTGTGTGTGTGTGTCTGTGTCAATTTTACGGCCGCCCCGCCCCCCCCCCCTCCAAATCATTTTTTATGTCAGATTTTTATGTCTTATGTTCAAAACAAGTTGTTTCAAACTTGTTTTTTTGAACCCAAAAACGAGACTACAGGAAACAAAAACCAGACTACAGGAATCAAGCAACGTAGGTTCTGATACCTTACACCAGAATATACGTGCCCATCTTCAGCTGCGGCGGAGGTGTCCGTCTCTTGCAGACGGAAATTTCGCAAGACAGCGTCCATTCGGCCCTGGCAAAATACCACCTGGAAGTCACTAGGGCCAATGCTTCGGCGAGGGGCCATGCTGCGGTTCCGCTTCAGTGCACCATCAAGCAGCAGCAGAGTGGCACTGAGGCTGCGCACCGAAGTCCACTGCCTGGTCGCGGCAGGCACCTTCGCTGGTCCAAGACAACACGCATGCGTGTAGAGCATCCGATGGAATGTGTGACGGCGCATATGTGTGCATGTTGAGGCGCAGGCAGGAGGCCAAGCAGCTTTGCTTTTTATATCTTGGGCTGGTACACGCGAAAGACCCTTTCGCAAGACAGCGTTGAGGGGAGTAAGCAAGGGTTCAAACTAGCGAGAGTTCTGCAGGCGGTGCAAAGCCAAGAGAGCATAATCTCTGCATTTCCACGGTTGCAGAGCTGGCCGAGCCGACAAGATGCAGTCCACAGCTTCATCTGCGCTGCATTGGCCGTCCAGCACCAGCCAAGCGCAGAGGGCAGCAGGACTGCGATTAATGCCACCGAAGCAATGGAAGAGCACGTTGAACTCCTCGCCCGCCTGTTGGCACTGCTCGCGCAGAGTGCGCAAAGTCTGAGCCATGTCTGTCCAAGCCTGGGCGCACCGCTCTGCGCTGTCGAAGAACCAGGAAGCATCCCGGTTGCATTTGATTCTGGGGTCGTCCAATTCAACTTGGGCGTGCCGCACACCAGAGCGGGAAAAGTGCTCGCGCCAGTCTTGGGGAGCCCCCCTGACTCGCAGCTCTGCTGGCCGGCACACGCTCACCACAACCGTCACAGAAGTGTTGGTGCTGACCTCGACGTGGAAGATGTCGGCAGCCGAGCGCACGCTGCCCAGCAAGCACCTCTCACCAGGCTTCGCAGACCGCACCACCACGGCATCGAGAGGCCAGTCGGAGATGTCGCCCAGGTTGTAGGAAGCTCTCCAAACAGTATAGTCCATGTCTGACCAAGGTCCCTCATTGTATTTTGTGGAGATGTCGAGCTGCCTCTGTCGAATCCAGCACATCTCCGCGTCGGACATTGTCGGCCCAGAAGACGTGCCAGAGCCCTGCTGCACACCCGCAGCCCCAGCCAGCGCCCGCAACTGCTTGACGGTCTTCTTCGCGAGCTCCCCGCGCAGCCAAGCCACGCCGTCAGCAGCAAAACCTTATCGCAGGCCCTGCAGCTCTTGCTGCAGCGCAGCGCCAGCTTCATCCTGTTCGAAGGTTGACAAGAAAAGCCTGAAACTGCCCTAGTCAAGAGACACTGCGCAGGAAAAAAGAGAAGCTTTCCCCATGACGTCTCCTGCCCGGAAATGCACTGCAACAGAGCGTGCAGAAGCTCCTCTTTGTTTCGCCGGCCAGCTTCAAAGCGCTGCTGCACGCCCGCAGCCCCAGCAAGCTCACGCAAATGCAGGGCAGTCTGCTTCGCGAGCTCCTCGCGCAGCCAAGCCACGCCGTCAGCAGCAAAACCTTCTCGCAGGCCCTGCAGCTCTTGCTGCAGCGCAGCGCCAGCTTCATCCTGTTCGAAGGTTGGCAAGAAAAGCCAGAAACTGCCCTAGTCAAGAGACACTGCGCAGGGCAATAGAGAAGCTTTCCCCATGACGCCTCCTGCCCGGAAATGCACTGCGACAGAGCGTGCAGAAGCTCCTCTTTGTTTCGCAGGCCAGCTTCAAAGCGCTGCTGCACGCCCGCAGCCCCAGCAAGCTCACGCAAATGCAGGGCAGTCTGCTTCGCGAGCTCCCCGCGCAGCCAAGCCACGCCGTCAGCAGCAAAACCTTCTCGCAGGCCCTGCAGCTCTTGCTGCAGCGCAGGGCCAGCTTCATCCTGTTCGAAGGTCGACAAGAAAAGCCGGAAACTGCCCTAGTCAAGAGACACTGCGCACGCGCCGCTTGAAGCAAGCTCCAAGCAACGAAAATCAAGACCCCTGACCTGCCTAGGAATGCAAACGATATGACACACCCTTGCAGAACAAGGAAACCAAGAATGTACAGGACAAAAGAGAGGCTTTCCCCACAACGCCTCCTGCTCGGAAATGCGCTGCGACAGAGCGTGCACAAGCTCCTCTTTGTTTCGCACGCGCCCGTCAGAGCGCCGCGGTATGCCTGCAGCGCCACCAAGCTCGCGCAGCTGCGTGACCGTCTTTTTCGCAAGCTCCTGGCGCAGCCAACCTGCACCTTTAGCACGGAAACCACGCTGCAGCGTCTGCATAGCATCCCCGCCGGCGTACGACATGCCTGGACCTACAAAAAACCGCACCGTCCAAGCTGGCGCCAAGGTTTCACTCAATAGCGCCTCTCGGGCCAAAGCTAGCACGCACGCATGTACAGCAACGCATCATGAGGTGGTCCACACAGCAAAATGTCAAAGCGTGAATTCAGTGCTACGCATGCGGCACACGCAGACAGCGCAGGATGCCTTCTCGTGTTTCTTGATGTCGTGACACCACCTACACGCAGCAACAGCACAAAACAACAGACATACAGCACACGAACGCTAGCACCGACACACAGTGCGGGATGCCTTCTCCCCTTCATTGACGTCGGCGCGCCCCAGGACGTCCAAATCGGACATCGCCCAAACATGTTAGCAACCACTGATCACTTCCCACAGAGAGACGAGTCTGAGCGCAGGACTGGTTGCCTTCCCTCCAAATCGAGATCACTTTTTTTCCCGCTCCCCTGCATGGCTGATATTTGCCATGGTTTTGGGGTTTTGGAAATAGCGAATAATTCGGGGACCATGGTTTTCGCGATGGTCTTGGAAACAGCGAATTCGAGTACCATGGTTTTCGCGATGGTTTTGGACACAGCGAATTCGGGGACCATGGTGTTTGCGATGGTTTTGGAAACAGCAACTTCGGGGACCATGGTTTTCGCAATGGTTTTGGAAGCGAATTCGAACACACCGTCCCCAAGTTGTTTGCGAGGGTTTCGAAGCTCCACAATTCCGCGCCCACGTTATTTGCGAGGATTTCGAAGCCCCACAGTTCCGCGCCCACGTTATTTGCGAGGGTTTCGAAGCCCCAGAATTCCGCGCCCACGTTATTTGCTAGGTTTTCAAAGCCCCAGAATTCCGCGCCCATGTTATTTGCGAGGTTTTCAAAGCCCCAGAGTTCCGCGCCCACGTTAGTTGCGAGTTCCGTGCCCATGTTCCCCAAGTTGTTTGCGAGGATTTCGAAGCTCCACAATTCCGCGCCCACGTTATTTGCAAGGATTTCGAAGCCCCACAGTTCCGCGCCCACGTTATTTGCGAGGGTTTCGAAGCCCCAGCATTCCGCGCCCACGTTATTTGCTAGGTTTTCAAAGCCCCAGAATTCGGCGCCCATGTTATTTGCGAGGTTTTCACAGCCCCAGAGTTCCGCGCCCATGTTCCCCAAGTTGTTTGCGAGGATTTCGAAGCTCCACAATTCCGCGCCCACGTTATTTGCGAGGATTTCGAAGCCCCACAGTTCCGCGCCCACGTTATTTGCGAGGGTTTCGAAGCCCCAGCATTCCGCGCCCACGTTATTTGCTAGGTTTTCAAAGCCCCAGAATTCCGCGCCCATGTTATTTGCGAGGTTTTCAAAGCCCCAGAGTTCCGTGCCCACGCGCCAACGCCGCAACCCGCAGAGGGGTTACGTTTGTTTGTCAAAAAAGGCCAAAACACGATGGTTTTGGCACCGCGCCAACGCCGAAACCCGCAGAGGGTTGTCTGCGGCCACGGAAAAAAGTTCCAAAAACGACGGTTTTAGCACCGCGACTCGGCGATCACCCGCAGAGGGTTGTCCGCGGACACAAAGAAACGTAAAAAAACGACGGTTTTGGCACCGCGACCACGCCGAAACCCGCAGAGGGTTGTCCGCGGCCACAAAGAAACGTAAAAAAACGACGGTTTTGGCACCGCGACCACGCCGAAACCCGCAGAGGGTTGTCCGCGGCCACAAAGAAACGTAAAAAAACGACGGTTTTGGCACCGCGACCACGCCGAAACCCGCAGAGGGTTGTCCGCGCAAATCAAGAAACGTAAAAAAACGACGGTTTTAGCGCCGCGACCACGCCGAAACCCGCAGAGGATTGCAATCCCGATTGGCGATGTCAACCCAGCCCGCCGCCTTAGAAAGAGTAATTTTAATTTAGAAATCTAGGACTGGGTACGAAGGTCTAGTAAATTCTACGTAAATCTAGAAATTTGTATTCACTGATTACTAAACTCTATGCAATTCACTCTATGCACTTCACTCTATGCACTTCACTCTATGCACTTCACTCTATGCACTTCACTCTATGCACTTTACTCTATGCACTTCACTCTATGCACTTCACTCTATGCACTTCACTCTATGCGCTTCACTCTGTGCACTTCACTCTGTGCACTTGCCTCTATGCACTTCACTCTATGCACTTTGCTCTATGCGCTTCACTCTATGCACTTCGCTCTATGCACTTCATTCTATGCACTTCGCTCTATGCACTTCACTCTATGCACTTCACTCTATGCACTTCACTCTATGCACTTCACTCTATGCACTTCACTCTATGCACTTCACTCTATGCACTTCAGTCTATGTTGTTGTGTCAGGGGGCTCCGCACGGAAGAACCCTTCGCGATGCTTTCGGGAATTTGTAAAAAGCAGCACAGAGATGCAGCACAGAGATGGGCATCCTGCCAAGGCCTTCGAGTTGCCAGCCGCCTCGCGGGCGAAATGTCACAAGTTGTGTCTCATCAAATGCACACGAGATCTGTGCAACACCTTGCCCCCAGCAGTCACCCATTTCCCCACACCATCCCACACCCCTACAACAACGACACTGTCGCAACGTTCTTCCGAGCTAACACGAGAATGTTTGTTACGATTCGCCTCAGCACCGGCTTTAGTGACGAAGGCTGCCAGAGTGTCCTGCCATGTTCGACGGGTCATCTCAAGTCACGCCTGACCCTCTTTCCATCTCTTTCCCCTCTTTCCCTGTGAGGTCCAGCAGTACCGTGGCTGCAGCCTCGTAACACATCAGGCATCTTCAGGCACAGCTGATGCAACGTGATACTAACGTGATGCACTCCCAGCCTGAAGCCCCGTCGTCCAAGCAGAGCAACTCCCTGGCGCCTTGACGCATCGCAGGAAGTGCTTGGACTGCGTATTGTGAGTGGACTGCATGCACAAGTTGCATGCAGGCATGGCCTGCAGCGCCAGCGCGGCGAAGACACAGCGGAGAGTGCGCGTGACGGTTGCCAGGTGCCCTGCCTCGCAACGTGCCACATAAGCGGTACTTTTGGGGAACGGACATCCGCCCAAACCACGCGGATCGCGAGTAAAAACCACAGCGGCCTCTGCTCATTCTCTCCCCCTAAAGACCCCCAAATGGTCCTCTATGAAACATTGGTCGTCTCAAGCCCTTATTCACTTCTCGACAAATCTCAGCAGCTGGCACACTTCGCGTTCCCAGTTCCAAGGCTTATCAAGGGCGTGTTCTCCAGTCAATGCGTGCTCGAAGTGAGACAAATGGACCGGTTGACATACCTTGACGGTACTTCTATTTCCAAGCGGCGAAAGAACCCCGGAATGAACCTGTGATGAACTCTTGTGTCTCAATTAACCGCTCAGTTCCCGCCATAACATTTCTTGGAATCATGAAGATATCCCCGAAGTGAACGGTGAACAAGGAGAGGCTGCAAGATTAGGAAACTCGTTCGGTTTACAAGTGATCAGGTGCCTAGCCCTTCAACCCTTGGTATGTGCATAATCTAGAACTATGTGCTGTGCAAAGCCCACACTGAATAATCACTCAGAAATGAACAGGGGAAACGGGGGGGCGAGGGTGGCAGGTCTTGATCTGTTGCCTCCCGCATGTACTTCTGCGCGACCGGGCCCTGCCCGACCAGCTGCTGAACACAGACCTCATCGACTCATGCGATCTATTCGACTTAGATAACTCCAAGTTTTGTCTGCCCTTACTGCCTTACTTCCGGGGTTTCGTGGTATATTCTCTCATAGTTCAAGGTACCAGAAGGGGCAGTCAACTTAGTGAGTGTTCCTGGGACCTTCAGGCACTGGTCGCGAGCTTCGAGTGGAACAGGCTGGAACAGGGATAACATGGGATAATCATATGGAATAAGAGCATGAGACAACTCGGCAGAACTTGAAGCCGCTGTCCTTGCTAACCTCCCTGAATCGAACATGTGAAGCGAAAGCACGCCTTGGACAATTCAATTTCGCAGCTGGTGTCCTTGCAGCTGGAATCTGTGGAGCTTGAAGATCTGATATGTGAATTAGACAAAACAGCGAGACGTTGCAGTTCTACCCATGCGTTGGGCTCAAGCAGAAGGGGGGAAGTTCGTCCGGATCCAAGTTTCAAGTTGGGCTCTGGAAGGGAATATTGGCTGCGTCCGGTTTCACATTGGGCATCTACCTCCGAAATTTCCCAGTCCCTCTAGGGCCGTGGTGGAAAGGCCCATAACCCCCCAGATGCACCCCAAACCCTAAACTGAACCCGGAACCCTAAATGACAAACCCTATATTTGCTCACAGATTTGTAAACATTGCCCCCGCCCCTGTACCGCTTGTGGCTCCGCACGCAAGCATCCCCGGCCAGGCCCAGGAAAGCTGAAGCCTAGGGATCTCTCCTCTCATCTCCTCTCCCCTTATCAAGAGAAGCGCTTCTCAAGACTTCTCCTCAACACCACCTCAAACTTCTCTCTAACTTCTCTTTTAGAGTGCTCTCTTTTGCTGGAGCCGCGGCCGCGTCCGAGCCTCAAAAAGACCATGCGATAAAGGGAGGCAAAGGGAGGCCAAGGGCAAAAGGCAAAGGGCAAAGGAGCGCCCTGGCACTGTGAGAGTACTTCCGTGCCTGAGGAGCCGCTGGCCGCACTCAGGGCCTCTGCGCAGCATCAGTGAATCAGGACTGCTTTGAAAAGAATGGAAAACTCGTCCGAGGAGAAGATAAACGCAAATGGGCACTTGGGCCTGGGTGGCAATTGCCAGAAGCGCCTCTCACGGTGCCACATGTAAAAAAAGTAGACGCTGCAGGACGTACAATGTACAGACTTAGACACTTCCTGTACATGCGACCTTGTACGAGTGCGCGATGGGGATGGCACCTCAGCTCCATCCTGGAAGATGATGATCATGCGCACGTCGCCGTCCTCTGCCGTCACGAGCCGAAGGAAATGCACCTCAGCACACAGATCACACACAGGTCAGCTCTTAAGTGTCGCTTTGAGGCAAGGGAACTCTGAATGTTCGTGTAGGCGTCGGGCACATTCGGCGCAGAGAGCGGCCTCCTCTGGGGCATCAGCCCAGCTGGAGCCTCCAGCCTCCTCCCGAAACAAGACCCGGTATTAAACCGGCAAAAAATCTCTACACTACTGTAGTTATGATTGTCTCCCGCATAATCTGATGCGTGTGAGCAACCCGTGCCTGGAGTATCTGCATCAGGGCTGCAATGGACTGTGGGTCACTGAGAAGGTGCCGGCCCAGGACCTCGATGAGTCACTGAGAGGGAGGAGGGCAGAGTCTACAGCTTCTCCCATTCTCTGCACTTGTTGCACCTTGCTGGTCTGGGGGTAGACCCGGCGTAGCAGTGCCAGACCTGAAAGCACAACATCCGAGAGGGTGCTCGTAGAGTGCTGAAAAACAACAACCAGTGGCATAGATCGTCCTGGGACCTCTTGCATCCCAGTGCCCACCGAGTACCGCACTCTCGGTGCGTGAGGCCAAGTCCGTGGCCTGCGGAACGGCAACAACGTCGCATACTGGAAGCAGATTGCCCGATTGCCCCCAGTGCAGCCGCAGTGCAGCATAGTGCAGCGGTCCTGCAGCAGCTTCAGCATGGCCTTGCCGTTCTCCGTTCGCCGAACGATCTGCTCATGGAAGGATGCCATCTCCTCCGTGGACTGAGGCTGAGGGTGCTGAGTTTTGTCTAGATGCTCAATATATTTCCAGGTATAAACTCATTATTATACATCGCCTGTGTTGTGTATGTAAATAAAGAAGATTCTTACCTTTGGCGATTGTTATTCTTCGTCTTAGATTGACATTGATTTGGTACGATATAGCTCCGCAGGACTCTGTGCGATCCGCCGACATGTGCCTCCTTTGTGGTGCCCGTGGAATCCAAGGCGCGGCCCATGCCGTTCAGTGTTCGGGCAAGTGGCGCCGCCGCCAACTCTGCCGACCTCACTTGGCAAGCCCTTAAGGCCCTCGAAGCACTGTGGAGTCACGCTGCTCACGCCTTCTTTTCTTTTCGGACTCTGCCAGATCACAAATTATAATAAACCACGAAAACATCAAGGCCAACATCTGTCACAAGGCCGCCACTCCACCCGGCACAGGGCAGCGCACACAACAGGGACGACCCGGTCCTCGACGCACCCCAACCATACGTGGCTTCATTCAGCGCGCTCCATAGGCCCTGCACCTCCACAACCCACCCATGCAGGATGGTCGCCGCCTGGTTGCGTGCGAGGACCTTTGAATGGTCTCATGGTCACGCGCATTGGAACTGAGGAACTGCTGGAGCTACGCAGGCTTGCACAATCTTGCACGAAGTCTGCGGCACCTGCCTCCAAGCGACGATAAGCTTGGAATAACGCCTCCTTGAGAGAAGGAAGAAAAACCACAGAGCAATCAGGGATCACAAGTTGAAGCTTAAAGAGATGCAGCATCGCAACATGTCGTAGCAGATCCCCGTATCACTGCGACAGTGCCATCGCCTCGTCCGCGGCGAGCTGGATCTCCTGAGTCGGAGTCTCACAGAAAGTTTCAGACACGACTGCACTTCGATTTCACGTGCAGCACCCCCCAACCGGGTACAGGCTCTACAGGCGTGGCTTGACCGGCATTCCTTTTCGAGTTTCTGTTCCTTTGCGCACTTCTCAGTGATGGCTTCTTCTCGGTCATGGATCCTGCTTGTATTGCTAACCTTCAGGACCAAGAGCAGGCAAAGCTCCTTTTCTCCGCAGGTTTTTACAGAGCGCTTTGAGGAAAATCTGTCGAGGATCCCCCGCCTACTCCAACTCACCAGTAGGAAGACTGATGGATCTGAAATAGCCGCGGCACTCAAAACTCGACAGGGAGTTTCAGCCCGTCGCACCCGGGTTCCTGAAGGGCGAGATGGGGCGTCGGAAGCCGTCGACTTAGCTCCGCCATGGCCTTAGTCCACCCACTTGGTCAAGTAGGTGCTGGCCTTCAGGGCGGCCTCCACCTGGGACGAGCTCATGCTCTTGTACTTAGACAGGTCCTTGGAGTTCTCCCACTCGAAGAACTTGATGCCGTTCTTGGTCACCGGCTCGCGGCCAAAGTGGCAGTAGGCGGCCGTGTCCTGGTACTTGGGTTCCCGCAGGGCCAGCGACTGGGCGATGGCGCCAGGCCGGCAGTCGAACTCGATCTTCAGCACGTTGGTAATGTCATCCACGGTCAGTGCGCCCTTCTCGCTACCGTAGGTCTCCACGAACAGGGACAGGGGCTTGGCCACGCCGATGGCGTACGACAGCTGCACCAGGCAGCGCGCGCTCAGGCCGCTGCTGACCACGGACTTGGCCATCTGCCGGCAGATGTAGGCGGCTGATCGGTCCACCTTGGTGGGGTCCTTGCCAGAGAAGGCTCCGCCGCCATGGGCTCCCCAGCCTCCATAGGTGTCCTTTGCGGCTGTACCCATACAAAACTAGCTTATGCGATCATGCCTAGCTGCAACAACTGCCGACCCAGGCACAATGATGATCTTGCGACCAGTAAGGCCCGCATCGCCCTGAGGACCACCGATGATGAACTTGCCCGACGGATTGATGTGCAGGTGCGTGTGGCTGCCATACAGGCTGATGGCTTGCTGGCCGTTCTTCAATTTGATGGACTGAAGCGTTCGCTTGATGACCTTCTCCTCGATCTCCTTGTTCATCTGCTCCATGGTGGGTGCGACCATCTCGGCGCCACTGTAGCCGGCACACTCCTGTGTTCGCTTGGCCTTGGACGGCTCCGCATGCTGCGTGGAGATGACAACGGTGTGGATCTTCTTCGGCTCCACGGAGCCATCTGGATGCTGCATGTACTCGATGGTCACCTGCGTCTTGCCGTCAGGTCGCAGCCACCAGCACTCGCCGCTCTTTCGCACGTCGGTCAAGGTCTTGCCGAGGCGGGTGGCCATGGAGTGAGTCAGGGGCATGCAATCGGACGTCTCGTCGCTGGCATAGCCGAACATGATGCCCTGGTCGCCGGCGCCCACGTCCATCTCGTCCTTGCCTACATGCACTCCGCCTGCAATGTCCGGGCTCTGCTTGTTGATGCGCACCAAGACCTCGCCTCAGCCAATGCTCGCTCACTGATTCAATGGCGCAACACAAAATTCACTGTATAGGCCTGTATGGAGAAGCTGAGGTGCAGGTCTTGTAGCTCAAGCCCTTGCTATCCACACTGGACAGGTCATCCACGAAGCTGTCAAAACCGATCTGCTGGACAACGCCGCGCACCACTTTGTCGTAGTCGAGCTTCGCTCCAGTGGTGATCTCCTAAGTACACAGGAGATCAACCCGGCACAGTGCGCCGAAGCTTAGACCCCAAACTCCCGGAGCTCAATTCCAAGCATTCCAAGCCGAGGCACTCCGGCCACCATGACCATGTTGTCCTTGGTCGCGGTCTCGCAGGCCACCTTGCTCTTTGGGTCCGCTGTCAAGCAAGCATCCAGGACGGCATCCGAGACTTGATCGCAAATCTTGTCCGGGTGGCCTCAGACGCGTTGACGCGCTGCAATTTCGCTGCACTGTGAGAGCCTCTAGCAGTGACTTGGGCCCAGGACCTTCATTCACTGACTCCGAGGAGAAGAGGAAGGTGCGCGTGGTGCGGGCCTTCTTCTGAGCTGGCTCGGCCATGGCGGAGGGGCAGGTGGATCAGGCGCACAAAATTGCCGAGAAAATCAGCTGTGGAAGACAACACATTTGGCAAAAAATGCGAAATCATGCTTCTGCTCCTCAGGCCTAAGTCCATACAGTTGCAGGCATCGCGACACTGACTTAGTTGTCCTCCAGGACGTCGTCGAGGTCCACCCCTGCATCCATCTGCTGCACTGCACCCTCCACCTGGCAAAGGCGCGAGATGTTTCAAACGGTTCGAATGATGCCGGTCCCCCCCCCCCCACCCACTCCCCCGAATCTTTGGCCTCCTTCTCCACGGTCCCAACGACATTCTCCACCTGAGACACATGCCCATGCCAGGGCATTTTCAAAAGTTCTCCTGTCAGGGCCCTAGGAGCAAGGCATTCTCGACAACGCCCTCGAAGGTCTCTCCGATAGAGTCGATGAGAGAGAAGAAGGCCGATGCCATAGTCTCGGCCTGGTGAATGCCGATGTCACAGCATGCCCATGATGCCATGGCACTGCCATGGCACTGGCAAGAAGAAAGGACTCGCTCCGTTTTCCCGCCCTCCGAGCAGAGCTCTGGACCAAGTGTCCCTGTACGTCTTGGGCCTGCGACCTCTATGGCTCTGTGACCCGGGGAGGGCAGAATTGGGGAGGTTCTGGGCGTTGGGAAGTCAGAGCAGCCCTCGCCTTTACAAGGGCCTCGTGCCTTGAGCTCAGCGCTCTTGACACCCAAGAAACGCCAAGAACTGAATGAACCGAGCATCATGTACTTTCGTGTACCTTCACTAGCAGCTGGCAGCAAAGAGAGCCACAGCACCTTAAGACCACCCTTTGGGTCGAGGAGGTGTGTCAGGTCACTAGCCACCTTGGATCTCGCCGCCAAGAAGGGGCCCGCGCTCAGCCCGGCCCGGGCAGAGGGGCCAGCAACAGCGTCCCAGCGACGGGTGCAACAGCGCACGCTGCACCTCCAGTTGCCATCGCAGCACTCGGCGTTTTTTTGGGGCACTCTTTCTTTCTTTCTGCTGCTTCTTCTTCTTCTGCTGGGCTTAGGGCCCGGGGGACCCCCACTCACGCGCCCGAAGTCTCTCTCCGTCTCCTTCCCTCTCTGTCTCGCTCGGCTGGGAGGTTCTGCGTGGGCTTTCTGTCGGCCTGCAGCTGCGTGGCATACTGGTAGGCGGCAATGGAGGGCAGCAGCAGCAAGATCGAGAGCCAGACCAGCCAGGACAAGTGTGTGGGGCCCAGCAGCGGCCAATCTACGTAGGCGAAGAGGATCGTCGAGACCTCATTTGGACACTCCAAAAAACTACGCCACTTATGCCACTATCAGCCCGCTTTCGAAACTGACAGAGGCCAAGGGACCGGGAAAATCGCCTTCAACGCGATGAAAGTGACCAGTGCTCCAGAGTGTTTCACAGAGAGCAGCACCGCCATGTTCCAAAGCACATTGAAAATTACGTAGATGCCGACGCCTTAGCAGGATCATTGTTGCTCTGCATTGCACAGCTACCACGTTATATAACTACCATGTGAACAAACCCTTTCCGTCATGGCCATAGCCGGTCTGAGGGGCAGCGGCCAGCTAGCTCCGCGTGATTGGAGTCTTCACCGCAGCTGTCAGCCTGCCCACCGAAAACGCAATGTAGGGCCTCCTGCGTGTAGGCGCCGATGCCTGGCACAAGCCCCCCCCCGGGCTCATGACAGAACGAGTTTTGCATGTCTTGCCCGATCTTGCTGGGCTAGGCAAGGGATGAGGATGCTAGGGGATGCTACACCCGGGGCCTTCGCCGTTGGTCTGCTTGAGCAGTTCGTTCAGCGGGATCAGCAGGATGGTCAGGGGGAGCTGGAACAGCGCCAGGTGGGCGTTCATGACGAAGATGTTCAGGCCATCCTCGTTCTCCGCCTGCCCGTGAGACCATACAGAGACAGTTCTCACAAATACAAATGTCAGACGTGAGAAGCGCGCTCTCTTGTGCTCTCTCAGAGTCAGTTTGAACTTTAGAACTCAGTGCGAGCTTCTACTACGAGAAAGGGAGAGCTCAGAGAGAGCTCTTGACACTTAGGTCGGTCCTCACCTTGTATCGCTTGAAAACAAGATCCTTGAGCACGAAAGCGACCTAAAGTTCAGCACCACTGCTTGCGTGCAAAAGGCCTACACACCCAACCATACGACAGCTGCTCGTACAAATTAGCTGCACTCAGAGTACTGCTGGAAAAATGACTCAAATGACTCTGGACTCTGTGCCCCATCCGAGCCGCCGCATTGAAGATGCAACTGCCTGATGGAGGCAAGCCAGGCAGCGTGGGGGCCGGGGTACCAAAACACACATGAAGCCTACAGGTAGACTGTAGACTGGTAGACTTTGGGTTCTACCCTCCGCCTCCCAGGATCACCGCAAACACAGGCTCGCTGGTCGCACTAAGGCCCTCCAGTGAAGGCAGCAACCCCGTGACCTGATCAGTAATGTTGGCTAGTTTTCTCGAGTGTGCTGAAATGTTCATTCGTTGCTTCGAATCAAGTTCGATGCGAAGGCGGCTAAAGGAAGGTCAACGCATAAGAACACTCAAAGCATGCTGTTGTCGTTGCCAGGGATCCACGGCCGCGAAGACCTGGCAAACAAGTAGACAGGGCACGGGCCCTGGACTCAGCGACCTTTGCCTTTCGCAGGATGATCACCAACATTCGCCCTCTCACAGCATCTGAATGTGGCGGGCTCCACCCCGAGCAGCGCCAGGGACTGCATCAAAGAGTAGCGCTCCTGGAGGAGGCACCTAGCACCGCCCAGTACCAGGATGTGGCACGGGTCATTTGCGCAGCAAGCAAAGCCATTTGTTGAAGGCCAGGGCACATGGAGAGCAGCGCAATGAAGATGGGGGTGCAGTTTGAGAGCAGGCTGTGCAGCGGGCCGCTTACGTGTGGAGTGCAGATGGCCCCGATGGTGTCGCCCAAGGAGTCGCCTCAGCACCACGCGTTGAGCGGAAAGGACTTAAGCGACCAGGGAGAGACATGAGAGGAAATGAGAGAAGGGAGAGAAAGGAGAGAAGCGAGAGAAGTGAAAGAACACGCCGGGCAACACGCCAGCAACACGCGGCCACTGGGGCCACGGACCCAGGGCGGACACCGCGAGGAGGGCCACGGGCGCAGCGACCCTGCGGCCTTGCCCTTCGCCTCGCTTCCAAACGAAGCGGAACTGGGATTTGGGCACGACCTGGATAAGCAGCAGCAGGACCAGAATGAACCTCAAAGTCACAAAACCAAAATCGGAATACACATGCAGCTGCGGTGTTTATCCTGAAACGCCCACCCTCTCTTCCCCCCTCATCCCCCCCGAAACATGCAAGAAATTGCACGCAGGTTGTTTGTTTAATGAGTGCTCCTGTCATTTCGCCCAACTTGTGCGTTTGGATCCACATCCAGCGGACACTAGGCTCTGCACGGAGGGAGCCTCTTAACTCACTCGGATGGGATGCACCTATCAATCGTCTTGCCCTGACAAACTTTCATTTTTGCTTTGCTGTTGGGGGCTTGGACGCATTCTTGCATTGCAGCCTGCAGACCAGTACAGCGGCACATAAGCGACGGCCGTGGAGAGCCCGAGCATGTAAGTGTAGCCTGAACGGGAACATGTGGAAACTAACGCTCAATTTTGGAACTCGTGCATCAGGCGTGCTTCTGCAGCTAACAGCTAACAAAGCTGCATGTTCACTCACACTGATTGTTTCTTGCTTGTGACTCTGAGAGACGCTGGAGTGGCTGCGCGGCGATTTGCTTGGCGATGTTGTTGGCGCAGCCAAAGAGGACCACCGCCACCAGCAAAACAACCTGCACGAAGAAGGAGGAGACACTGGTGGATCTTTTGGAACCTGAGGGATGCAATATGGCAATATGGCAATATGGGATGCAATATCTGCCGCCATGCTTGCGCAACATCAGCAAACACAGGTAGGAACAAGGCCTTCGACGGGCGAAGGTGAATGCTCATCCACTTCTACCTGGATAGGAGAGGACGGACACATTGTGGACAGGCCAATTTTGAAATGTCCCAGTGGCCTCCAGCCTTGATTGGGCATCGCAGGAACTCCGCTCATTCATCAATGGCTTGCTCAGGCTCCCAGGGAACAAAAAACGACTGTGCACAGTCATGAGAACTTGTGTCCTGGAGCCACGCTGGGAGCGGGGGCAACACATTCAAATGTCTCAAGGAGGCAGCGCACCTCACCAACCATTGAAAAACATGTTGCACTTCAGGGCCCGGACAGCGGTCGCGGCATTCTTCTGTGAAGGGAGCCGGGTTTTTCTTTGGAGCTCGTGTACACGAGCTCTGTCCCGTGGCTAAAGAATTTGTTCTTGGTTGTCACTTGACAAGGCATAGTGTCACATCAGGGTAGTGGGATTCATGATGCTGTGGTTTTGGGTCCTGAGCAAAAAGTCTGGCGAGGCTGTGGAGGTCACGGACACCAATGGGGCCGCAGTCATCCATGTGCAAAGGTTGCTAATTATTGGGCTCAGGATAGCACCGCTTCTCCACCTTGAAGGCTTCAGAAGGGCTGCGGGTGCGAGGTTTTTGTACACGTTAGGGTAGCCTACAGCTCAAGCGCTTCCCGGGGGTGAGTAATAGAAATGGTACTTCACCGTTGTCTCCGTCTCAGACGTGCTAGGGAGTTCGCTCCGAAAGCCCGCATCCTGCAAAGAGAAGGGGCCTGAAGATTTGCTAAATCCCCCGCGTCGCCATGCAAGGGTTTCAAACAAAAGACGGGGGGCGGCGCTTCGGAACTCAAGACTCAAAGGGCTACACAAGTGTTTTGACCGCGCGGGCTCTCATGTGTCAAGGGTTTGCTCTCGGAAAGAGACGTAAAAATGTGCCCAGCAATGTAGATAGGCATTATATGGCATTATCCAACCTCTGCTCGGTGGATTGAGCTGTCGCGGATTTGCCTTCCATGCGGCTGAGACAGTGGGGGCTTCTCGATCGGGTAGGCATCCCCAGCCTTTGGAAAGAAATCTCGGACGTGCGAGTTACTGGCTGTTTTCTGATAAGCGAGGATGCAGTCCAAGACCTCAAGTGTTGGGCATACTGGATGCAGGCCTGTCGCAAAGGGGAAGACTGCAGGCTTTCTTTGGCTCGACCACTGCATCGTGCGAGTAAGCAAGCATCATTCCCATGCCTTGCATGATTACATGTACCTTGCCTCGGTGAGTCTCCAAAACAAAAAGACGCTCCTTACAACTCTGCGCAAGCCAAAAGAAATGCAATCGACTGTTTGCCCAGGTTCAGGGGCTCCTTAGCATACATATATATATATATATTATATGTGGAATGTTGCGCATATACACACAGAGTATATTAACAAGGTATTTCTACATTACATATACTGAATTGAAGCCTCATCTTCGTTCATCTTTAGAAAACGCAGCATGCATAACCACCCCAGTCCATGCGCAGCCCCACTTTCCATTTTTTGGCAGGATCGACAGCGGCTGCGTCTCGGCACAGGCCCCATCCGCATCACCGGCCTAGCCAGAGTATGTTATTGTGCACTCGGTGGAAATGCATACGTTGTCAGTTCAACTGGATGTTGACAAACAAACGTTTGCAAGACAGCCACATCCTACCTACTTCTGAGGGCAGGGGGCCTTTGCAGGGAGGGAAGGATGCAGTTTAATTAACGCGGGCCTTTAAGACGATTGTGGTTCGTGGATAGGTTGCAATTTCGGGGAACTTTTATAGAGTCAACAAATAAGCTTGGATTCTGAAGCTCCTTCAACAAAAAGAAGAACAATAACAAAAACGAATAAGGTGAGTTGTAAAACAGGGTGCGCTCATTTGGGTTTTGGATGCCTTCTCTCCTTCCCTCGCGCATGAGATGTGATCAACGAACCAGAAAGGATGTGGTGGCATTGTGCCACATGTCATGGCACTTCGAAGATTGAAGGGTCTGGACAGCCTTATCTAATTACCAAAATCGCCCAGGGATTGTGACAGTCTTTCCGGGCCGAATGAGCGCGACAGCGTTTAAGGACAGACCTCGAGGTTGCCATGACATGATACTTTCCTCACGTTATTTTGCCGCAACAACAATTTACTGTCCAAGAGACTTACCTTTCCATCCTTGCTCCCTTGAGGACTAACTACTAACAGTTTCTGTGCTGGGGCTTCTTTGATTCCCTGGCTCTCCTCCCCTCGGGAGCAGTGACCCCCCCACCCGCCGTGCACTGGGTGCGCTCGTGACATCCCGGAGTCCATGGGAGACTTTCCCCTCAAAGTTCGTGCCCCACAGGGCTGGGAAGCGTCGGGCGTGAGACCCCCTTTCCCTCTCTTTATTTGTGGTCCTTCTGTGTTGTTTCTTTCTTTCAACAGTCTCTTTCCTTCCTTCTTCTTGCAAGCTAAGCAGCTAAGCCCCAAAGCGTCACTCTGGTTTTTTCGCATTCACGGCTGCGCCCACAGCTCCAATGCAACCATGGCCACGTACATTACCCGTATACTGTATACTGTATACTCTTAAAACCTCAACTTGAACGTTCCATGCTTTAGGCCGCAGCCTGATCATGCTGCACTGCCACAGAAAATTTCACCACATACGGCGCAGTTTCCGACACGGCGTTCAAGACGACAACCTCACAGCCTTGACGCAGCCTAAACAATAAACTGAAACCACAACTTAACTTTGGACCTCTGAAAACCAAGATCGGCCACTCGATTGATTCGCCCTGCGGAGAACCGGAACTATGTCTTTCGCTGACGCACTCTCAGGCCTCTTCACGTCTGCTGATTCCACCACCAATTCTGGCCTGCATACGGTTTCGGGTTTTGTCATTCACGGTGTTTTCCCCACAGGCATGCCAAAGGCACAGGCTCAGGCTTTGGGCCAGGTGTTTCATCCCTTGTTGAGTGTTAGGGACAATGCTGAGAGTTTGGTGCAAAAGAGTTCCGCAACTCAAAGGCAATCAAGGAACACACAAGATGAAACTGTTCCGCCAAGATGCCGAGATAGCCGGTATACATCATCCATCTGCAGGCCAGGGGACTAAAACTCCAAAAATCATGTACTATCATCGAGAACGTCCGCCTTTCATGGCACGTTTTGCTGCCTAGTGCACTCTGCAGTAATGCTTGGACTATCAAGAACAAAAAGCATTACAGAGCTCGTTAGGCTTCGGAATCTAGGGCTAATTTAAGGCTGTTTGCGCTCCTCATCTTGGACCTGGCTCAGTATCTCTTAAACTTCAGTCCACTGTGTCGGCGAGCGCGTGTCTGTGCCCCTGCAGCATCACAGCACCCCGTATGTCTAGGAGTCTGCCATATAGCGTTAAAGCCCTGTGCTCGATTGCCCTGCATTGCCAGACTCTAGCTTTGGCCTCGTTCTGTCTGAGGAACTCCTGGGCAAAGCGTGGGGTTCAAGACATGGATTGACAAGCGCAGATACACACAACTATGCCTGCTTGTATTTGTTTGTCTCACAATTGGAAGCCGAAACACGCAGATACCGAGTTGATGCCCTTGTCGTCCCACACCTCCAGAGAAGTTGGAAGTGTGGAAACTCAAGTCATGTTCACGGGAAGGGACTACGAACCCTCACTAAAGCAGAACACCACACATCGAAACCTGAAGCGTAGACCTGAGCAAATGCAAATTTCGGCCCCCGGTTCCTGGAAAGGGTGGTTCTCCATCGCGATTCAATTTGTTTCGACATGTTCAATGGCCCTGAAATGCTGCAAAATATTTATGTTTCATGTTAAAGTGTCTTTAAAACTTGTATGATGTTGAAGACGTTACAGACTTTAAGGGGCCTTATTTGAACGAAATTCAGCAACATTTTTGGGGAAGGGTCAGATGCTCTATTCTGAAAAGCCGTTATAAAATCTCAAAATTTCGAAAAGCCACGCTTGAACAATTAAGGGCTTCAGGGCTGTGAAGAGTTGAGGGGCCTTTAAACATGTTTAAGGGCAACTTGCCTGTCAGAATTAAGGAGTTCAAGGGTTTCCTGATCTTTACTTTGAAGCTTTGCAAAAAAGTCGGATCCTTCACCAAAAAACGTCGCTTTACTGATTCACTTCAGGGCTTCATGGGTTTTGAAGAATTTAAGGCCCTTGTGAGGGTGTATGATGTAACACATCAAAAAGTGAGGAAAAAAAAAGCAAGTATCACATGTAAAAGAACATGCATGAGTGGTGTCATCTGTTATGGGTCACTCCTCCCATCGTCTGTCTCTGCATTGTTCTTGGTGCGCCTGGGTCATGGAGGGCCATATATATATATATATGTACATACCTACATACATGCTACGCAAATAAATAAACAATCATAAACACATAAATGAATATATACATATATACATACAATGTGAGCAACATGGGTCCAAACCCGTCAGTGAGTATTGCGTGTGCAAATGGGAGGGCGGGGGGGCTTCTCCTAACCACCCAGCCTGTTCGTCCTAGGACCCTAACCCTAGAACCCATGCAAGCTGTTTGCGCTCGACATAACCGTCTGATTAATGTTAACGTCGCTTTAATAAACCCCCCCCCCCCCCCGCATCTTGTTTTGGTCCCCGGGGTTTGGAGGGGTCAAAAAGAAGAGGGGGTGTCAATAATTGGAATCTGGGGGTCTTCTGGGGGTCTGGGGGTGGTCAGCTGTCAGGGTCTGCTCTGCTTTGTCTTGAAGGGAGCCTCGGAGCTCTTTCAAGCCAGCTCAGCTGAATTTTCAGTGAAATTTTGCATTCCTGGCCGGAAAAATATTGCAGTTGTCACCCCATTATTATTCTCACAGGACCCCCCTATATAGACTTGTTTATAGATTTCAGCCCGGAAACCTCCCACAATGGAAAGTAGTCTTCGGCTGGGGCCCTCTGGCCCGGCGAAAATTGCAATTACCACCCCATTTATAAATGTGAGGTTAACATTAAGCACTTTCTTTGAACATGTTACACATGTTCACGAAAGCAGGATGCTGTTAGCGAGTCTGCAAATGCCTGCCGAATCCAGTGTCTGCTCTGGCAAGTCCACACAACTCCAAAGAGGCCCTGCCACTAAGCAGGAAACTCTAAAGTACACCCGTCGCCTTCTGTAGGCTCCGCGTGCATTGCCTTAGAGTCGCGCTTGCAGCAACTTACACCTTACAATTGATTTGATGCCCGTACCCATAACATCCCAAATCGAGCGAAGCCCAAGGGCAAAAGCGGGTCGGAACATGTCGGAACTGTGGGACTGGAAAAAAAATCTTCCAGAACCTCAACCTCGTTCAGAATGTGGCCCCTCCAAGCAACCCATTCAAAAGCCCTTTGAGGCCGGCGCCTTGACCATCGGAAATCTGCTGCGGCACCCCTCGTGAAATGAGCCAAGGTTCCGGTGCGACCGCGACTATCAAGTTTGGATGGCGTCGATCGTAGTCGGAGAGCTGAGGCCCATCTAAACCCTGTGGAACGATGTGAAATTCAACAGGCCTAACTGGCTTGTCAAGCCATCTCCTACCTTGCTGCAACGAGACATGACGGTGACTTGCAGAAAGGAGGTGCGTGTCATTGTTTCATTTGTAACTCATGGGGCGCATGGCGCGTGGCCTTCTTCCAAGTTCAAACCGGAGGAAAGCAGCAAGGTTGCCAGGTTCACCAGACTGTTCCCCCTTGAAGGCTCCAGACTTGAAAGAAACCGAACTAAGGAGCCAACGAAGAGCATGCGTTTAGATGGCATTGGGAATGGGGGAGGGGTGTGATTTACTGAGGGGTCTTGGTGCAGGCTTTTGGGAGCCACCGCAGTTGTTCAGCACTCAGTGGGCGTAGATGTTCTTGCAATCTCAACCAAGGATAACTTCGGACTTACTAGTAAGAGCGTTGTGGGGGAACGGTGGGGGAGCGGAGCACCTCAGGATCTCTCGTGGAAGCCGTAACCGGCATTCTTCAAATGAGTTGGCAAAAAGGCCCCCCCGCTTTTCACTTTGCCATCGCGGTCGCGCTCAGGCCAGATGTCAGTAGGGAGAGTAGCGCTGGGACATGCCTGGCCCAGAAGTGCTTGGTGGCACAAACGCAGGGCAAGCAAGGAAACGACCGACACTGACTGACACTGTGCATTGCTCTGAGTCTTCAAGAAGTCCCCATGGCATCTTCCCCCGAATCTTCACTTCGCGCAAGCTTCGCGCGCACTGGCCACTTTACGTGCCCTCACTAGCCCCACCCTGGGGCAGGCTGTGCCATGCTCTGTACCGGTGTGCCTGCCCAGAGGCTCTGGGGAATCCGAACGCTCGTCTCATCCCTCTCCTCGACCCTAGCCTCAGATCCAGTGAAACTTGAAGTACTGTTTTTGTCGACGTTCCTTGTGCATTGCCTTGCTTCTACTCAAGTGGGGTGTTGGCTTGCGGGCCTGATTTGGGCTTTCAGCTGCGCTAGCCTTCGCTGACTTAGCATTGAACCATGAGAACGAACGAGCAAGTGACCGAGTGCTGCGGCGTAAAGTTCACAGGAACAGTTCATCCGGTTCAGCAATGAACTGTCGGGCATGCGGGCATGTGACACATAATGTTGCACGACACTCGAAGGCAGTGAGAGATGCTGCCAGGCCACCTTCCACCAAGGACCACATTTGGCACACACGGGTTTGCCTGCCCAAGCACCACAAAAGTGTCCCATTTCGCTTGGGTGGAAGAGGGGCACCTGGTGCTGGGTCTAGGCATGGCGCTTGTCGAGCATTCGTGCTCTGTCGGGAGAGGAGCGAGCAACCAGACACCAAACCACATGTCGCAAGATTGAAACGCACATCGTGTGCAAGAGTTGCTCAATAATGCCGTCTGCCATCATGAGAAACAGCTTGACTTCCGCTGTTCTGTGCAAGCCATATCCGGACGACAGTTCACGACAATTCGGCCGGTGAGCTAATCTTGAGGCTCCGTGGATTTGGTGGGAACTATGATGATGTTGCCGATCGCGGGACGATCGCGCAAGTACCCAGAAGAGCCTGCCAACTTGAAATGTCATTCGATACTGTATAGGTTCGGGTTCGGACCTGTATTCGACGTCCCGAAGCGTGCGATGGAGTCGAAGCTCACTGTCTGCAGCTCCAGTCGCGGAGCCTGCTAGTTCAGTACATGCAAGGAGCAAGCGTCAAGTTTTTTTGCGTGGACCCTAAGCCCAAGCCCGAACCTTATGTTGTCTCATGCAATCTGAATCCCTTGGGTAGATTGAGGGCTGAGCGTGATGAGCACTGAACATTTCACTGGAAACTGGAAACTTACATATGCAACCGAGAAGCAGCAATTCGAAGGAAGCCCTGCAGCTTTGACCAGAAAAAATCGTCACTTGTGTCGTCCAGCAAGGTGTAGTTGAAGTAGTGATGGCCTCGGGTTCTCTGCAAGGGCCAGAGCAGCAGTAGAAAGGAGAAGGAGGGCCAAGAGTGTTAAGTTGTGCTGAGCACGCATCACCGAAGGAAAACGGGTTCAGTTTGCATTGTCGGCCCAAAGCGAAGATTCAGGGGGGGGGGGGGCTTTTCAGGCGCCGGCCGCTCTTGTTCTTCTTCTTGCGCCCTCTGTCGGAGTCCGCCTTCTCATCAGGGACCTGCTAGGGCAGCAACAGCCAAAGGGGGGGGGGGGGGGGGGGACGGGTTCCTAAACTAGGGGTACCTTATCCGGGGGTCCTTAGGGAATCCTACTATTACCCCATGTGATGCTCGTATGTTTGCGCACACACACACATCCATCATCCCCTGTCCCCTGCAGCACTCACACCTTTTAAGATCGGCCAGTGAGTATGATTCTTTGCCATTCACAGGCCGAGAACATGCAACAGATGCATCTCTTGCAATGAGTGAGAGAAGATGGCTTCCTTTTGATCGTAAGAACATGAACGGCTCTCAGTGCATGAAGCAGTCCAAAAGCTGCCCCCACTCTCTGCAAAACAATTTAGACTCAGAATCTCTCGAACATTCTCCGCAGTCTGAGCGCCCTCCCTCTGAACCCTCAAAAAAGGCTTTTTCCTAAGCGGCCTCGAGGAGCTGGACGATGTTCTCGGAACCTTTTTTCAAGCTGACCTCCTGTCGAGAAATCGCAGCGCTATCGCTGGCTGCTGTTTAAAGACCCGCGTCTTCCATGCAACCAACCAATTGTTATCCAGGCCAAGGGCTTAGACTTGATGCTGTACCAATACTATGCCTTGACCATCTGCCAAAGTTGAAATTCGCACCGTTTGACTGTTGTTTCGACAGTGTCCGACGTTAGCCGTCACTGAGCAGATGCTTAGGAACTCAACGAAATGCGCTTCTAAGAGCCTCTTGCATTGCCCATACTCAACACCCAACGAGCGAATGTTGCACGCAATTCAATCTCTCTGAATCTCTCTGAGAGCTGCTGTGTCTGCTCAGCTACAAGTATGTATGCAGGCACGTACTGAATGACATCACGGTGCCTGTACGTGGCGGATGATGGCGTTGACCTCACAGAAGGTATTGTGACATCGCCGATTTGTGGCGCAAGATATTGCAAGATGCTGCTCCACCATGAAATGGCGTGGGACCACCATAGACATGACATAAGCGAAGTCGCATCTCGGAAGCTTGACATCGAATCTTTCCTTGGTTGCAAGCAGACACTACAGCAAGATCCTGATTTGTCCAGCACAGGTTTCAGCCATGGTCCAAATCAGTTTGGAGTATTTATTCGCGTGTTGAGCCGCAGCAAGACAGCTCCGCGTGTTTGAGATCGCAGCGATGTACTTAAGCTTGTTGCATATTCTTGTTGCTCTTCTTCGTTTGCAAGTCGCTGCTACCGGCCCCACGCATGGCTAAGTCATCGACCGTTCGCGGCAAACGCACTGCAAGGACAACTGCAAGCACCCTCCTGAAGGGTCCGAAGCCAACTGCTTGTTTACCCTCATTCGCCGGTGGGCACAGCAGCTCCGTGTGGCGGGTTGCAGTGCTTCCATATCTCTCATGTTCTGAAACCTTCCTGCGACAAAAGCTGTTGTACTTGCCCAGCCGGTTCGGGCAAGGGGCGGCCTCAAAGTAATCAAAGTAAAGAAGCCGAGACGTCATACTTCCGTCGAGGATCCTTGAGTGCATGGCGAGAACGACCGGCACGACGCTCAGCCTTGATGCGACCTGTCATGACTGTTTTCGGCAGTTATCTGTCACCTAAGCCCTGGATCCCCATGGCCAGCCCTGACGGTCGACAGCCATCTCCGAATGTGCTGAGCCTACGGTAATTGAAATTGTTGTGACTGTAACTATTGAAATTCTGTTTGCTGCTATGTTGTCACGTTGTGATTTAAAACAGAAAGCAACACACATCGCCTGAAACGTACAACATTTTGGCATCCTCGAAAGGCTTTGCTGGAGGCAGAAGCACAAGAACGTTCTATGTGCTGCACATTCCGCAAAGCCCAAGGGCCTGCTGAAGAAACTTCTCAAATCGTTCCCCTGCTTGTGGCTGTGGTGCATCATACATCTCACCTGAACATTGCTTCTAGCTTAGGTGGCTTGAGGTTTGAGGAGTGCGTACAGAACGGAACTGACAAATAGGCCTATCCAGGAAGCGTGGAGCATCGCTGGCCTTGAGGCTCCAACGTTCCCACGCCATACCCGGCAACAGACACCACCACGTCAAAGACGTCCTTGGCTTTCCACAGTACCGAGTGATCCACGGTAAGATTGATGCACCCTGGCAATTATGGAGCTGACCCACCAACAGTCCCAAAACCAAGCTCTTGCTTGCAAACAAGAGTCTGGAGCCATGGACCCAAGCTGAAAGGCGCCAAAGCCACCCATGCTGTACCTGCACGGCTGAGCTGCGCGGCATTTCCTCTTAGAAGGGCAATACCATTGGAGGCTCAGGAACTTTGCTCATCAAAGCGCATGAGGCGTGAGACGCCCTGAGATGCTGCAGGGTCTTGCAACCCAGCCACCCCATCACCAAGGTTCTCTCAGCTTGAAAGATACTCGCGATCTCACTGACTTTTGCCGTGAGGTCGCGCAAGTACTCCTCACCCGACATTGGCATAAAGAGTTGCGAAATCAGCTCAGGAAAATGTGCAGACTTGAGTTTTTTTGCAACCATCAGTCGCACAACGAAATTTCGCATTCCTCACATGGCAGCAAGGGTGTGAGAGTGACTTCAGACATTCTCCTCCCCCGTACTCATTGCCCGGGCCGGCCCCGCAGACAATCCGAGTATCCTTGGAGCGCCACAACAGGGAACTTCGTAACGCCCCCGAATGTGCCCGTTTAAGTTTTGCGAGCTCCGAGCTCCAAATCTGCCATGCTGCGTTTCGACGGCAAGCAGTTGGAGCGACAGCGGAACTCTTTATGCTGCACGTGGTGCCGCGTCTTCCTTGCGGCATGCAGACTCTTTGTGTGGAGGCGTTGACGGACAATACCATCACGCTCAACATGGGAAATGTTCGTCAAAGTCTTGGCCGACCGTCACGCACAACATGAAAGGGGCAGGCAGCCTCGCCAATGTGAACGTCAAGATCCAGCTCGTCAAAGCGACCGGCAACACCAGCACGCTGAACGTGGCAAGTTTAGTTTGATCTGTGCGGGTCCAGCCTTTACTAGCCAGGCTTGGTTCTTGCAGAAAGCGGGGTTTTCCACGACGGCCGCAATTTGGGCTGACGTACCTGTTACGTGCGCAGAGACGCGGGAGGTTATTACCCGCAGTTCAATTTCCTTCAAGGCATCTTGATCGTGAATGAAAGAAAAGTGCCGAACACATCGTATAGTGACCGTACCGAGCTTGTACTCGGTACGGTCAATATGCGAGCTCCTGCCGCCTGCCAATCGCTGCAATTGGTCGCACGAAGGTTTCGTTGCATGCTCGGTGTAATTCGGTGCACGACGCTGCATCTCCCTGAGACCCTATGCAAAAGGAAACCTTGTAGAGAATCCCAGAAGCACCCAGCCCGAGAGAACTGCAGAGAATCCTGCCGAGTATCCCGCAAGTGCCCAAGCGCAGTATCGACGGAGAGTATTCCTAATTACCTCCTGTCCCAATAAGGGGAGGATGGCTCCCACCTTGGTTACCTACACGACCATCAACTATTAAGTAGACCTTGACTCATAAAAAATTGTTTGACACGCTCGAGGGCATTTGACATACCGTGGACTTGGACCTGCTTTAATGTGGGGGGCCCCCCCCCCCCCCCCTGAACAGTCGGGGCGTGGATTGGGTCCTGATTACACGGCCCCGGGGGCTTATATGATTTTAATAGGGTGGAGTTTAGATATGTTTAAAAGGGGCAGCAATGCCCGGTTATCTTTTTTAAAGGCGCGCCACGTGGAATTTTCTTACGGCGCCCGGACGGTTTGACTTTAAAGCGGACCCCTCAAACAGTGAGGGGGTCCTGAATAATTCCGCCAAATTGACTTTAAAGCGACCCCCCCTAATAAAGCAGGTCCATTAAGCTGGTACTAGTATCGCACAAAGCCCCCAACGACGATTTTAAGAAGCCAGAGAGATAGAGAGAGAGGAGAGAGAGCGAGGACAACATCAACCAGAAGACAGGAACGTCCTAATAAAAAAAGTCTTGCCTACACAGAACCATATGAATCTGGACAGACGAAGAGGAATCAAGACTGAACACGAAAACAGGTTCCCCGGGCGCATGAGGTTATCTGGGTCCCACGCAGTGACTAACTCCGCTGAAGGATTCTCGAACCTGAGACACAGCAAGCGCAGAATGCGCCTGTCCTCATGCAGCGAGCCGAAGACGTAGCCTCTCGCCAAGGTACTTGATGGTTTGCACAAGAAGACAGCAGGTTGCACACAACTCTCCTTGCCTAGCTGCTTCTTGTTGTCGCTCTTGGTGAAGCAACACCCCCAGTTGAAGTGAAAACCGTCGGGAGTGGTGCTTGGACTTTTCGGAACCTTGACAGCTGGCAGAGGAATCACATCAAACCCAACGAGCCTTGGATTGGAGAGCCTGAAATGTTGACACAAACTCAACCGATCTTCTGATTCTCTGCAGCACCATGAAGATCACACGGCGGCGCAGTCTGGATTGCATAGTCCGCAGGTAAGAGGGCTCGATCATCCCATTGTCCTGCGTGGAACGTTGGCTGTGCGAAGCACTGGTTCGTGTGGTTCGTGGGGCTGGTGCAAAATAGCGCTGCTTCACAAGTGAAAGCGCGAGAGCTGATTGATTCAAGTGTGCAGTGTGCTACGGTGCTTCGCATGCGGTTTGAGGACACGGAAAGCCCCCGCTCATTTCGACGCTCCCATGGCCCCGATCTCCCCAACCGGTCCATGCCATGCAGCCAGACGAAGAGGAAAGGAGCTTCACGCTTCCCGTTTTCTAGACCAGCCACTGCCTCGTAGACCTCATTCAGCTCTCCAAATCAAACTCGTCTACAGACCTACGCCCCTTGAAACGAAAGCTTGTAATGCTGGACCTGCTTTAGCAGGGGCCCCCTCTATTAAGTCAAGCGGGCCGGGCTATTCAGGGTGCAGAGTGGGGTCCTCAATTAAGTCAAATCGTCCGGGTGTCGAAAAAGTCCGTGCGGTGCGCCATAAAATCAATTACGGCCGATCGCTGTCCCTTTTAAACTTAGATGAACTCCTCCCTACTAAAATCACATACACCCCGTGGACTGTATAAACAGGGCGAAAACCAGCTTCGACTGTTTGGGGAGGGGGGGGGGGTTCACACACTAAAGAGGGTCCAACATTATGCATGCACAAGTTAAAGTTTGACTGCTCACCTCGAGTGGATGAACGAGACGACTGGTCCCAAACGATCGAAAAAGGCTGGCACCTTGTATTCTGTCTTCCCATATCTCTTGCCTCCGCAGGTGCAACATCAGATCAATATCTATGTAATGTAAGCGCCGCATCTTCAACAGACGGGGCAGCGGATTTTAGCCCCCTGCCTTCGAGCGTTGCTTCCACAAGCAAGCGAACGCCATCTGCCTGGTACTTGTTCGGCTTCTTCTTCATCGTTCCATCGCGTGTGCTACAAGGCGACCAAACACATGAATCTTTAAATCACTGCAGAAATTGCTGAAGCGCATCCCTTTCTGCATTGCATGCCTGTATGCCATGACGACAGCAGCCAACTCACTGAAAAGTACCTTAAGAAAGGTGGCGGGGCAGCTGAGGGTGCGAGGTCTGCTCATAGCTGGGCAAGACGTCTGACCTACATCTCGTTCTCTGAACTGAGCTAACGGCAAAGGATTTCACATATGTTCAGCTGCAAACTTGCACTGATCTAAGCACCCAATCGCATTTCATTATGTATTCTCCTGCTAGCAAAAGGTCATTCTAGCCTTCCTGTTGCGTCAGGGTACTTGCTTGGAGTGAGTTCAGGCTCAGCATACGGCATACACATCGCGAAAACGAACGCACCACGCCACACCTAAAGACATTCGCATGAGGAAGTTTTCCACGCGATCAGGACAATGGCTGCTCTGAGCTTTGGCTTTCTTGCCTGGCAAATGCCCTCCCCCCCTGGCCACCGTTCAATTCCGGAACCCAGCAGTACCTCGAGCTTGGCAGTGCAGGCTGCAGGTACAAATCTGCTCACGCCGAGACGAACAGTGGCTTGTCAATGTAGCAGACATCATGGATGACGATAGCACAACAGCTTCTGAAAGAACTGCCCATGAGCACAACATTGCGAGGGATGAATGCGCAGTTCAGTGTAAACACCCACTTGCTGCCATGAGTCTTTGGGCTGTCGGCAGAGGCGTCCGGGATGACGTCGCGATGGCGCGCATCCTGGACCAAGACAACAGAGGCAATCCACCAGTCGCCACAAAACGGCTCAACTGTTGCTTCTGATGATTGCTTCCTATGGCCAATAGAATCGAAGTGACTGAGCTCTGTGTTGAAACAACCCGGCCTGCGTTGCAGCCGCAACCATGCCCACCCGCTGCAGCTTCTCCAGCTGGCTGCCAATCAGTTCCTGACACGGCTCAAAGTGCATGCAAGGCTGCGTGCCCTGTGTTCCAGGCGAAAAAGCACGCAACACATGCGGGTGCAGCTTCAGTGCTGACAGCTGTCGGCGCACAACTTGCCGGGCTTCCGCCTATTTTCACATCGCATCGCAGCAGTGCTTGGAATGATTTCCAGGGCACACGGCCCCAGATTAGTCGCGGGAAATATACAGGACACATGTTTATATGGTTCGGGCAGCTGTTCTCTGGCCGCTCCTCACCTAAGACTCAGTGCAAGACTCAGTTTTGCCCACGGGTCTCCTTGGCCTGAAGCTGTGTAATCTTCTTGATACTGCGGGACCAAACGTTCTCCGAGCAGATGAGCTCTTGGAGAAAGTGCTTCTGCATGTGTGAGTGCGTTGTCCTTAGCTTGGCGACCAAACCATCCACGGTGTCATTCGGCCCGTCCTTCAGCCCCCCGTGCTGTCGCAGAACCTGCTCCACAAGGCCAAAGTCAGCTAAGCCGTTTGCACCAAGGAAGGCGAAGCTTGTGCACAAAAGTTCTTGCCGCATGACGATGTCCAGGTCTCGAAACTTCCGCTGGCCGTCGTCGGAAGTCAGGACTCCACTGCCGGGAGCTTCCTGATGGAGCAAGGACCATGCGGTCACAGAGTGCTGAATGGCACGCAAGCTGGACTGCGTGCTTCTGTGAATGGCATCCTTCACAGGATCCAGGAAGTCGGGATAAGACAAGTCCCGGCCCAAGCTTGCCAAGGACTGAAAGAGGCTTGCTGTGTCGGAGAGGCTATGTGCCCCGGTGCCAGCGTGCCGCACAAGCACCCCGTCATGCGCCGCCCTGGACAGCGCATCAGCAACGATGAAGGGCGACTGCATCAAAGAGGTGTATAGGTCCGCCATGTTCAGCTCCATGAAGCGACTGAGGTTAAACAAGACGAACTGCACGTCATCATCCTCGTAGTTGCTGAAGATCTGCAGTGCAAACCTTTCCCACGAATAGTAGTCACGCATGACCTGAAGCACCATGTCAGACTGAATCTTGTAGTATGAATTTCGAAGCTGAGACACTTGGGTGTTATTGTTGCTGACCAGTTCCGACAAGTAGTCCATGGTCAGCTGCATGTCCAGTGGATTGCGAAAACGCCCAATCGCCTGCCACACCACTCGGTCACGCGTCAGGAGCTTGGAGTCCTTGAAGGCCTTGAACAAACTCTCTTTGTCAAACAAGTCAACAACTCCCCCGATCCAATTCACGTCTGTGCCCAGCATCTCCAGCTGCATCCAGGCCTCGTGGGCGTGCAAAACAGCATCGTTCGATTCTTGCAAACTCTTGAGCAAATCACCACGGACCACGCTCGCCAATCTGTCATTGTTGTTGCAGGCTGTGATCCGCTGAAGAGCTACGCTGAGCTCGGGCGAGAAGTTCATGGCAACCTCTACGAAAGACAAGAAACACGAGTTCTGCCGGCTTGGCGTCTGACATGCTGCGGCGTTACAGGTCTGATTGCAAGCACCAGTGCATGACGGATGTGGCGACCGAACTCATCACTTCCAAGGGCTAAACGTCGCGCATCACACGCAGGCAAGATTTCCGGGCCTGTGACCAAAAGCGATGAATCTGCCTCAGGAGCTCCTGCGGCGTATTGGCTTGGACTCTGCACTCAACTACGCTCTGCACCTCATTTGGGTCTAGGAACTTGCCAGGGGCCGCGGGGGGAAAGAAACCGTACACAGCACCAAAAAACAAAAAAGGACAGTTGATGCTAGCGCTCCCTTCTGCATCTTAGGCCACTGCTAGTCACTTGCGGTAAGATCACATTCCACATGGGCGCAGATAGACAAAGAGACAGACAGACAGATAGATGGGTGGACGGATGGATGGATTGAAGGATGGATGACTAGTTGGGGGATGGATGAATGGGTACGTAGATCAATCGATCGACAGCATGGTCACACGCTCGACACTTGCCCAGAATTGGTTGCGCACCTCGCAACTCCACCGTGCAGCTTGCCTATCATCTGGTAGTTGATCCTTAGAGGAATGGACGGACTTGCGGACGATTTATAAACGCATTGTTGATGCATGCTTTGCGGACGAGTTCATACGAGTTAAGTGACCCCACCCGCTGCAGCTTCTCCAGCTGGCTGCCAATCAGTTCCTGACACGGCTCAAAGTGCATGCAACGCTGCGTGCCCTGTGTTCCAGGCGAAAAAGCACGCAACACATGCGGGTGCAGCTTCAGTGCTGACAGCTGTCGGCGCACAACTTGCCGGGCGTCCGCCTATTTTCACATCGCATCGCAGCAGTGCTTGGAATGATTTCCAGGGCACACGGCCCCAGATTAGTCGCGGGAAATATACAGGACACATGTTTATATGGTTCGGGCAGCTGTTCTCTGGCCGCTCCTCACCTAAGACTCAGTGCAAGACTCAGTTTTGCCCACGGGTCTCCTTGGCCTGAAGCTGTGTAATCTTCTTGATACTGCGGGACCAAACGTTCTCCGAGCAGATGAGCTCTTGGAGAAAGTGCTTCTGCATGTGTGAGTGCGTTGTCCTTAGCTTGGCGACCAAACCATCCACGGTGTCATTCGGCCCGTCCTTCAGCCCCCCGTGCTGTCGCAGAACCTGCTCCACAAGGCCAAAGTCAGCTAAGCCGTTTGCACCAAGGAAGGCGAAGCTTGTGCACAAAAGTTCTTGCCGCATGACGAAGTCCAGGTCTCGAAACTTCCGCTGGCCGTCGTCGGAAGTCAGGACTCCACTGCCGGGAGCTTCCTGATGGAGCAAGGACCATGCGGTCACAGAGTGCTGAATGGCACGCAAGCTGGACTGCGTGCTTCTGTGAATGGCATCCTTCACAGGATCCAGGAAGTCGGGATAAGACAAGTCCCGGCCCAAGCTTGCCAAGGACTGAAAGAGGCTTGCTGTGTCGGAGAGGCTATGTGCCCCGCTGCCAGCGTGCCGCACAGGCACCCCGTCATGCGCTGCCCTGGACAGCGCATCAGCAACGATGAAGGGCGACTGCATCAAAGAGGTGTATAGGTCCGCCATGTTCAGCTCCATGAAGCGACTGAGGTTAAACAAGACGAACTGCACGTCATCATCCTCGTAGTTGCTGAAGATCTGCAGTGCAAACCTTTCCCACGAATAGTAGTCACGCATGACCTGAAGCACCATGTCAGACTGAATCTTGTAGTATGAATTCCGAAGCTGAGACACTTGGGTGTTATTGTTGCTGACCAGTTCCGACAAGTAGTCCATGGTCAGCTGCATGTCCAGTGGATTGCGAAAACGCCCAATCGCCTGCCACACCACTCGGTCACGCGTCAGGAGCTTGGAGTCCTTGAAGGCCTTGAACAAACTCTCTTTGTCAAACAAGTCAACAACTCCCCCGATCCAGTTCACGTCTGTGCCCAGCATCTCCAGCTGCATCCAGGCCTCGTGGGCGTGCAAAACAGCATCGTTCGATTCCTGCAAACTCTTGAGCAAATCACCACGGACCACGCTCGCCAATCTGTCATTGTTGTTGCAGGCTGTGATCCGCTGAAGAGCTACGCTGAGCTCGGGCGAGAAGTTCATGGCAACCTCTACGAAAGACAAGAAACACGAGTTCTGCCGGCTTGGCGTCTGACATGCTGCGGCGTTACAGGTCTGATTGCAAGCACCAGTGCATGACGGATGTGGCGACCGCACTCATCACGCTCATCCCTTCCAAGGGCTGAACGTCGCGCATCACACGCAGGCAAGATTTCCGGGCCTGTGACCAAAAGCGATGAATCTGCCTCAGGAGCTCCTGCGGCGTATTGGCTTGGACTCTGCACTCAACTAGGCTCTGCACCTCATTTGGGTCTAGGAACTTGCCAGGGGCCACGGGGGGAAAGAAACCGTACACAGCACCAAAAAACAATAAAGGACAGTTGATGCTAGCGCTCCCTTCTGCATCTTAGGCCACTGCTAGTCACTTGCGGTAAGATCACATTCCACATGGGCGCAGATAGACAAAGAGACAGACAGACAGATAGATGGGTGGACGGATGCATGGATTGAAGGATGGATGACTAGTTGGGGGATGGATGAATGGGTACGTAGATCAATCGATCGACAGCATGGTCACACGCTCGACACTTGCCCAGAATTGGTTGCGCACCTCGCAACTCCACCGTGCAGCTTGCCTATCATCTGGTAGTTGATCCTTAGAGGAATGGACGGACTTGTGGACAATTTATAAACGCATTGTTGATGCATGCTTTGCGGACGAGTTCATACGAGTTAAGTGACCCCACCCGCTGCAGCTTCTCCAGCTGGCTGCCAATCAGTTCCTGACACGGCTCAAAGTGCATGCAAGGCTGCGTGCCCTGTGTTCCAGGCGAAAAAGCACGCAACACATGCGGGTGCAGCTTCAGTGCTGACAGCTGTCGGCGCACAACTTGCCGGGCTTCCGCCTATTTTCACATCGCATCGCAGCAGTGCTTGGAATGATTTCCAGGGCACACGGCCCCAGATTAGTCGCGGGAAATATACAGGACACATGTTTATATGGTTCGGGCAGCTGTTCTCTGGCCGCTCCTCACCTAAGACTCAGTGCAAGACTCAGTTTTGCCCACGGGTCTCCTTGGCCTGAAGCTGTGTAATCTTCTTGATACTGCGGGACCAAACGTTCTCCGAGCAGATGAGCTCTTGGAGAAAGTGCTTCTGCATGTGTGAGTGCGTTGTCCTTAGCTTGGCGACCAAACCATCCACGGTGTCATTCGGCCCGTCCTTCAGCCCCCCGTGCTGTCGCAGAACCTGCTCCACAAGGCCAAAGTCAGCTAAGCCGTTTGCACCAAGGAAGGCGAAGCTTGTGCACAAAAGTTCTTGCCGCATGACGAAGTCCAGGTCTCGAAACTTCCGCTGGCCGTCGTCGGAAGTCAGGACTCCACTGCCGGGAGCTTCCTGATGGAGCAAGGACCATGCGGTCACAGAGTGCTGAATGGCACGCAAGCTGGACTGCGTGCTTCTGTGAATGGCATCCTTCACAGGATCCAGGAAGTCGGGATAAGACAAGTCCCGGCCCAAGCTTGCCAAGGACTGAAAGAGGCTTGCTGTGTCGGAGAGGCTATGTGCCCCGCTGCCAGCGTGCCGCACAGGCACCCCGTCATGCGCTGCCCTGGACAGCGCATCAGCAACGATGAAGGGCGACTGCATCAAAGAGGTGTATAGGTCCGCCATGTTCAGCTCCATGAAGCGACTGAGGTTAAACAAGACGAACTGCACGTCATCATCCTCGTAGTTGCTGAAGATCTGCAGTGCAAACCTTTCCCACGAATAGTAGTCACGCATGACCTGAAGCACCATGTCAGACTGAATCTTGTAGTATGAATTCCGAAGCTGAGACACTTGGGTGTTATTGTTGCTGACCAGTTCCGACAAGTAGTCCATGGTCAGCTGCATGTCCAGTGGATTGCGAAAACGCCCAATCGCCTGCCACACCACTCGGTCACGCGTCAGGAGCTTGGAGTCCTTGAAGGCCTTGAACAAACTCTCTTTGTCAAACAAGTCAACAACTCCCCCGATCCAGTTCACGTCTGTGCCCAGCATCTCCAGCTGCATCCAGGCCTCGTGGGCGTGCAAAACAGCATCGTTCGATTCCTGCAAACTCTTGAGCAAATCACCACGGACCACGCTCGCCAATCTGTCATTGTTGTTGCAGGCTGTGATCCGCTGAAGAGCTACGCTGAGCTCGGGCGAGAAGTTCATGGCAACCTCTACGAAAGACAAGAAACACGAGTTCTGCCGGCTTGGCGTCTGACATGCTGCGGCGTTACAGGTCTGATTGCAAGCACCAGTGCATGACGGATGTGGCGACCGCACTCATCACTTCCAAGGGCTAAACGTCGCGCATCACACGCAGGCAAGATTTCCGGGCCTGTGACCAAAAGCGATGAATCTGCCTCAGGAGCTCCTGCGGCGTATTGGCTTGGACTCTGCACTCAACTAGGCTCTGCACCTCATTTGGGTCTAGGAACTTGCCAGGGGCCGCGGGCTGGGGGAGGGGCGAAAAAAACCGTCGGGGATCTGAGTGATCTGAGTGTCCAAGTTCGGTTCTGTGTGGAAGTGCTGGCCGCTTGAGGGCATTTGTGTCCATTTGTGTCCGTTGATGCTGGTATTGGTAGGAGCGCACGCGAAGTTTGCACGTTTCAGGGACGGTGAAACCAAAGATCGGCCAAGCTGCCCTGCTCTCTTGCCTGTGGTGGCAGTTGCGGGAGCACCCGTCGAGATCTTCGCTTCCTTACTTGAATGCTTGACCTATTGTTGCAACAGCAACTCTTGAAAAAACAGCCGAAGCCCCCAAACCCTGTACTTCCAGAGCAACGACAGAGAACTTTTTGCAGCTCCGCAATTTAATAAGCCCATCCGAGGGGCGGAAGTTGCCCCGTCCTCCATGACAGCTGCGCTTGCAACAGGGCCAAAATGCCCTAGCAAGGTCCTACACGATCACCTAACCTCCTTGCTGGAGATTGGTTCCATAGCAGGAAGTCTGCACATGATGACTTCACCTGGACATTGGCACAGCTACAAGTATGCATGCACACCTTCATCAGAACCCTCTGCGTTCTGCGCCACAAATCATTGGCTCAAGCTCGCGGAGGGCAACTAGCATTCAGCTTGGAAGGTTGTCTGTCTAAAGAAGACGCGCCACTTTTCATTCGGGATCGGCTTTGCTCCACTGGCTTGAAATCCTTCGAGTCATTTCTCTCTGTGTCCATGTCCACCGTATCAGACCTCCCTTGGTAACAGACTGTAGCAACAACACTACACTCCAGCACCCTCCGCCGCGTGGGCTACATACAGCTACCTGTCGAAGACTCTTGTGCCCCGAGACTCGAGACTGCGATCTCCCCGGAGGTCCTCTATTGTGCATTAAGCGGGTCGACGAGGCCTGAGCAGCTTGGTTCAGCCGTCAAAGACCCTGAAAGAATCTGAGTCGCGCCACAGGCGCGCAGCAAGGAAGTGCATGCTTGGCCAGCGTAGCCAAGTTGGTAGAAACAGCTCGATAGAGCATCCACCGATTGGCGGCATTCAAGTGCGCAGTCGCGCAGTGCCAATTGTAAGCTTTCATTTGTGGGTGGAGGGGAGTTTGTGTCTTGCGTCGTTACCTGAACTGTTTCACACGACCCACCTTGGCATTTCCGCGGCTGCGCAGGCTTTCGCAGTTATCAGACAGAAGCTGTAGCACAGTACAGTCATTCAACGCAGGCGGCCGTATGCCCAGGCGGTCGGGTACGCCATGCGTGCCTGAGACACTGGTGCAGTTATTCATCCAAGTTTCAAGAATAAGGTTCGACTGTAGAAGCACTCTGACAGTCCAGTCTGAACTCTTGGCAGCCAGCCGCTGGAGCCACGACACCTGCAAAATACTCAAAACATCACAGGTCGCCTTAGAATACAGCACAAAGTCCCAGGTGACTCGTGCCTCGTGATGTGGGCTGGCGCGGGGTACTTGGGGTGGCTTGGACTTGGGCTTGGGCGCCTTGTCCTGCCCGGCGCACGCGTATGGGCATTCGTGCACCACCATTGATCATAATTACATCATAGGACACCAGGGGAGCTCCCTTTGTAGCTGCCTGAAACTACTCGTCGGGAAATTTGAACTGGACTGGAGCCAGCCACTCTGCTCCCCATCCTGGTCCCAGCGACGGCGTGAGAACCCTACACAACTCACCAGCGCCGCATGTCATCGAGAGCCCTGCATCACTGGGCGGACCACGTAGCGCGCCTGGCTGGTTGCGCAATGGGCGGGGGTCGCTGCACTCTCTCGCGCTCTCTGTGAAAGAAGGCAGATGCAGTCGTTAACATCTCGTCAACCCTCAAATCCGGCGCGAGGACAAAACAGCACCAGGGGACCCTCAAATCCACTGAGGGCTTGACCGCCTGCGAGTCTGGGCGCGCCTCCGGGGCCTCTGCACCATCTCTTCTTCTGTGACTGCGAGAGAGCGAGCGAGACAGACAGAGAGAGAGAGAGAGAACAAAGAGAGAGAGAGATGCACGCGAGTAGGTCTGTTCTTCACGCTAGGCCCGCTAGGGCTTTCTAAGGCAGTCGGCACGGGCTGTGCGAGCAGAGTTCGAAAGAGTGACCTGAAAACAGCAGGGAGAAACTCAACTAGGACACGGGACAGGGAAGTGAAGCCCTGGGGGTTTACATGCCAAGGCGTTTTGTTGTCACCTGCTTTCCTTCTCGATGCCTACGTCCTACGTCGAGATTTCATCTATGCGATCGACATGAGGCACTACAGTGAGGGATCGAGCAAACCTGTATCAGCACTCATCGGCAGGCCATTTGTAGCAAACCCTGATGGAAGCCGATTTCCCTCAGGCCGCTTCACGCAATGTCCATGCTTCCACGATTGTGCCTTTTTTTCTCAGGGCTCCGGCACGATGCGAGGGGTTTGGCGACGCAACCTCAGCAAGAATCACGTGAGCAAATCGCCGGGATTCTTCATTAGATTGTTGCAGTCAAGTGGAGTCAGGCTTGGGGTCCAGCGACGCGGGCCCCTGCGACCTGCACAGTGCAGAGCTAGGCTGTGACGAAAGCGATTCCTCCCCCGACCCCCCAGCAAAAACACACACACACACACACACACACCCGCGCGCGCGCACACGCGCGATCACACACACACACACACACACGTACACACACACGCACTCACTCTTTCTCTCACAAAGGGCGTCCGATTGTCCGATGGCCTTTGTGTCGGGCACACCTCGAGAGGCCCCCAGGTGAGAGCTTGGCAGAGAACTCTTTCACTCTTGATGCGAGGAAGGTGAAGGCTTTATAAGGCCGCTTTGCCTCGAGAGGAGCTCGGTTGGCGCGGGGTGCTTGGTGCAGTCTGCGGGGTTCCTGCTAATTCAAGAGAAGTGCTTGAACAGGAACACGTGAAACTGCGCAGCTTGGACCACATCACACGCAGCACGCATGCAGCAGCGCAGTGCACGACGTGCCCCCACTTTTCAAGCCTTGGACAACCGGCCGTGAGGTTGGCACCGTGCTGGACCGCGCAACGCCGGTCTGCGCCATCCTTGTCACAAGCACGGCACAAGCAGCCTATACAAACGTCATTGAACAAAAATTGGTGCTCGGATCCGGAGTGTGTTCAATCAGGCGCCCGCCTCAACACGTAGTGGGCCTGAGCAAAGTACGAGTTAAGCCAGATTGGCCAGATTGGGCAAGTTTCCCAAAATGCTGGCACGTGGGGTATGTCAATTCATCATATGTGCTCCTCCCCACCACTCAGCCTGCAGATCCATCCGCATGTCTTGCGCAACCTTACGACGTCCGCTCTGCAGGGCATGCTGTGCAGCAATGTTTGCCCCCCCAAGACTCTTGGGATCCGCACTCCGCCAGAGGAGCTGGCAATGGAAGGGGTGGGGGAGTTGGGCACATTGGGCACCTTTGCAGGCGGCTTCATGAACTGACCCCTCAAGCCCCTGAACCGGCGTTGTCACAGTGTGTGTGTGAGGTCACAACCGCGACCCTCGCCGAAGTAGGTGTGGGCGTCGGCCGTACCACCTCGCTTATGGGGTTGTCTATATCAAAGGGCTGCAGATTGATTCTCGCGTTGCTCACAGCCTGCGGGTCCCGAGCGATGTCTTGCGGGCTGGCCTTACGATGCTTCAGACTCGTTCTGACCCTGTCAGACTCTGCTTCCTCTGAGGGTGATATGCTGTGTCCAAACGCACAACACTGCAGGGCAACGGCTCCGGTGCGAGCGGAAGCAGGCCGCACCACCTTAGTGCGGTCGTGTAGGTTGGCAGTTGGCACTTCTTGCAGATGCTAAATGAAGCAAAAATTCTATGGGGCCGACGGCAACCCTGGTGGAGGAAGGTGGCGATACCTCAGAGCTCTGTCGCTTCCTCAAGACATCGCCGTAATTGGCCCGACAGCTCTATCAGTTTCCAAGCTTCAGGCTCCGATGCGTCCAGAAGTGGGTGGAGAAACCTGCTGTGCTGGCATGGTAAAATAACTCGTGCGCGCAGACATAGTCACACAGTTGCACAGTTTCACGGACATAATTACGATTCATTGGATTGATGCTCTCAAAGAAGCAAAAAGAAACTGTCGTGTTCAACATGTTCAACGTCGCACCTGTGTGTCACGAGCGACATCGCTGCCGCTTGCCTTGAAGGGCGGCATAAGATTGCATATTGCTACGCAAAGTGGCGACGTCCTGCTGGATCAAAGGGGGTTGCCTGGTTGCCACGAAGAGAGTTCGGCCGTGTCACCTGCCACACACACATTTGAGCGAACACCACGAAGAGGGCACGATGTTCGCGAGCGGTCACATTGGCATGGCACCCTAGTGCCATCTAAGTATCTAAGATCCACACCCCCATGCGGCCGGAGATCGCAGTTGGGGTTGACACCTTCTGCACAAACTGATGAGCAGTGAACTGCTTGTGCCAAACTTGCTTGCGCCTGTGGGTCCCGTGGGATGTCTTGAGGGCTCGCCTTGGGTGCGTTGGACTCTTTCGGACCCTGCCAGATGCTGCCTCCTCTGATGGTGTCATGCTGTGTCCACACGCGACAACACTGCAGGGGCAACGGCTCCGGTGCGAGCAGAAGCGGGCCGCGCCACCTCAAGAGGCGGGAATGTCGGATGTTTGCGTGGGCCAGGGCCAGCTGCAGCTGCTTTCCAGGAAGCCGGCGCCAGTTCGTGCGGATGGCGGGGACACCTCAGAAACACAGAAACACACGACCAACAGCGATCACCTGACGATCCTACGGTCCCAGTCGCAAAAGCCCAAAAGTCTCCCAGGTCACCCACAGTGGTCTGGCCATGCTCTGGACGAGGTTCGGGCGTGGCCTCGAGATCTGCTCGTGGACTGCACATGTGCACGCAACAGAACCATCTTGCAATCTAAAGAAATTGTAAAAACCTGTTCTCAAAGAGTTACACTGAGCAGACTCAGCTGATGGCTTCCCTCAAGATCGCTGCCGCCTGCAGATGCACTGAGGTGTGGCATGGTGTGGCCCACTTCAGGAGCTTCTTCAGGAGCTTCTCAGCTTCTCCCTCCTTCCCCACACCTTCAAGACACCTCCCCCCTTCCCCGCTTTTCGTGCCACTCCCCTCAGGATCCTTGCCTCGGCATGGACGTCGCTCGCCTCGAAGCACAAGAGACTCTGAAAAAGTCGGTGCCAAGTTTCTTTGGGGGGCGGGAGGGGGGGGGGGGGGGTGGGGCAATGGCCGAGTCGAGACTCAAGCTCGAAGTTCATTGAGGGCGCTTCGCAAGCTTAAAGGGACTGCGGGGGAGCACCAAGGTGTGGGCCTTGCCGTCTGCACCTGAGTGCCGACGTGCATGGCCATGTGCCCAATCTCTTTGTCAATTACATATGTTGGGCTTTGGCCTGTGCTGTTCTCGCGAAGGGGTTCCGCAGGTGGCCTCAATCGAAGTACAAGCATCTGCTTTAAGTCAACAAGGGACGTGCCACTCTTTGCAGTGTTCAACGGTGCCTTTCATCGGTTGCCGATGCCTCAAGGGACCAAGGGACACCCGGATGGTTGAAAGCGCAAAAGCCGGCTCCTTTCTTTTTTGGGGCTCCGGCTCCCGGAGCTCCCGCTCCGGCTGCCGGGGCTCCCGGGGCTCCCGGGGCTGGTGAGGGCACCGAGGAATGTGGGGATCGGGCCTCGGTTTTCAGTGGAATCCCCACATTGGGCAAAGGTGGGCTCAGACCGGCTCAGAAGAGACGAGAGTCGAATTCTGAGTGCAGGTCCCGCTCGTCGCGAGCACCTGCACTGTGCAACTCACGCACCCCGGAGCCCAACCCATATATGCTCCAGACGCTCCGGACTCCGCTGGGGCTTGCACGCTCAGACTCCCGGAGCTGCAGGTGTTCTGCCATCCTGGTCAATGCTAAGCTGCTAATTCCGAAGTCGAATGCAAATTCGCATAATTCGATTCGTCCATCTCCATGTCCACCACACAGTGCCAGCACAACGACAAGAGGACAATAAGACTACCCACCCCTTACTCAATTGCAATGATCGTTTGCAGCACCAGTTCACGCCACCCACCGCAGGTAAGCCTCCTTCGCTTGGCCGCCAGCAAATAGTACCTTAGACAGGCTGTTCAGTGGGTACTTCTCACTGACACGCGTCCCCTGCAGATCGCAAACCCGACGGGCGGAAGCCGCTCCCGCACTCAAGTTCCGAGCGTGGTCGTAACGCTGTTGTGCTTGTTGTTCAGGAGGCAGTTTGTCGCATACTCTTGAGGGAAACCTCGCAGACCAGAAAACGAAGCATTCCAAGTCGAAATCTTGGAGATGTTACACAAAGCTCCGCACCATGGCACTTCAGCTCTTGGAGCACGTCCTCCTCGAGACCTGCAGAGACATCATGAAGCCACCGAACAAGAACACTGAGACCACTTTCGGGGGCAGAGAGACTTTCGTCTGAGACAGTCGCCGCATTGCCGGGAGACCAAGTCACGAGGACGGACAGAGGCCTGTTGCGGCTATGCCAGGCTATGCTGCCGAAGTTGGAGGGAAAGACTTAAAGGGAGAAAGAGAGAAGGCGAGATAGGTGACAGAATTAGGGAAAGAGGCGATGGAAGTAATGTCTACGAGTCTATGAGGGCGTGGACCGGATGGAGCTGCGCGGAATCCGTTTCGTACCATCCGATGGTTCACATGCCAGTCTCGGATCATCCTCGCACTCTTCAACGAGCGGCGCAATTCGCCTCGGCCTCCGGCCGGGAGGCGTCTAGAACAAGCAGACCAAGATGTGGTCCCCTTCCCGTCCCCCTAACCCAACCCCCTGGGACCCCGCCCCAAGAGTCATAAAGTCACAAACATTTTGGGATCCCATTGAGGTTTTTGGGGATTTAGCTTGGACCTGCTTTGAAATGCTGGGCGGCCCGGCTGCCAAGTGTTCAGCGTTTCATGACTAGACCATCGGCTTCGATGGGCTTTGCAGCAAAGGGTTTCCGCATGGGAGTCGTACTGTCAAGCCTACCAATTCAAAAAAATTTCACTTTGCAGCAGAGTCTCGGTTTCCTACTGGCATTGGTGGAAACACGTCGCATCACGGGGAGAGGGAGATGGAGAGGGATGGAAGAAGAAAGGAGAGGGCAAGGGGGATGAGTGAAGCAGCGCGACAAGAGCAACAGAAATTGTCCGGTCCTCCGAAATTTGGCGGTACCACTCGTGGGCTCGCACCTTGGAGCGAGCTCATGCACAATGCGCCCGGCAGAGCGAGGAGCTCAAGCTGGCAACTGTAACAAACTCTGGAGCAGTACATAATCCACTCCCGGATGGCAGCAGAGTCGAAGCTGTGCTTGAAACGCACAGACTTAACACCCCATCAACATCCTCAACCCCCGAACCCTCTAAGGAAAGCTGACCTTTCTCATGGATAGTGGGTGAACTGCCTTCGTTTGCAGAGCAAACAAAGACTGGGCTTGAAGAAAAATCGCGTGGAACAGCTGAGCTCTCCTCGAGCTACATGTGCCATGTATGTCGGTTCGCGATTGTGCGTGTTGAGAGGGTAAAGGGTTCAAGGGGGAGCTCTTCTGGAGCTCCTCTGGCAGGGACGAGTTTTCAAGGCCTCAAGTGGCCCAAAGTCGACGTTTGAGGATGCAGGGCCCCAGGCATCCGCAATCGTGAAGCGTTTCGCAGGATCCACAGTCAGGAGCCCAGCGATGAGGTCCTCACGCACATTGAAACTTGGTCAACTTTCATCAAGACAGGACTCAAATCACAAAGAGCTGTACCATATCTACCATTGCGAGGCAGGAGCGCCTGAGTACCTCTAACGACCAATGGCGTTGTCTTAAGCTGTAGGAGGCTGTGTCACAGCTTTTGTAAACTAAACACAGGCAACCCGGTGAGGCCATGCTTCTGTTCCTTGTTTGTGCCCGCTCTTGAAGACAGCAGTCCGCCTGGTTTTTGAAAGGACGAGGAAAGTCCTTGACAGAGTCGGTGATGAATGATGGAGGCGTGTAGCTGGCTGCCAGGATCTTTTTGTACAGCGCCGAGGTGTTGGAATCCTGCCAAGGAGAGAAAGAGTTATCCAACAGGTTATGTCAAGGCTCGGAAGTGGGGGGTCAAGAGCCCATGGTCCTCGAATGGTAGGAATCCGCACACCATAGCCTCAAAGGACTGAGCAAATCAGGAACCACAAAAAGGAGAGCACCCTCAGCCCATGATCTTCATGGTCGATTAGCGATATACTTGTGACGTTATCGAGACTCTCTTCCCGAGGTCGCGGCAAAGAGGATGACCCCGCAGCTCCAGAGATCGCACATCTGAGGGACGTAGCCTTATAAGGAGGGCTTCCGATGCAGTGAAGCGAACTTGCAGCACCACAACACTTAAGTCTCTTTAGGGATCTTCTCGCTTTGAGAGCGCAGCTCTGCCCTGAGACCATTTCTGGCGGAGCGTAGCCTGGCTATCCAAAGATCTGCTTCTTTGACTGCAAGGTGGGGACTCTGGGGACTGATATCTGCAGCGACGAGCACCGACGTGAATCCCGAGGCCCGGGCAGGGAGAGCCGCAGGCGGTTTTCAGCAGCTGGTTGTCGTCGAAGCGCTGCGCAGGTTGCGGGATCGCAGGGAAAGGCAATTGGGGAAAATCCATGCACCAGCTACACTTCTAAGTGTTTCTACACTTGGGCTTGGCCTCGACTCTAGACTCTAGACTCGATAGACATTTCACTGACCTGCAAAGAGCCATACGGGCCATGCAGGACATGGGGACTCTTGAGGCCGCGCACGTTGCTGAGGCCGAAATCAACGATCTTGATGCACTTGTGCCTCAATGGCTCTGCAATGGCTCTGCAATTGAGGGCTTCAAGTCGCACAGTTCCTCCTCACATCTCCTTTCACCGGGAGCACTGCTCGTCAAGAAGGAGATTCTCAGGCTTCAGATCCTCCACCGTGGAGACGTGCGCAGTTGTGCAGGCTGCGCACATGTTTTCCACAAGTTCTCAGGTTTCTTTCGTCTCGGTTTCGGCGCTGAGCCCGCTGACGCGATGTACAACATTCATCGCGTGGATCTGTTCGACCTTGGAAGCTGAAATCAATGCCTTAATGCCTTAATCATGTCCCATATTCGCCTCGGATCAGGATCTGGTCTCCTTCACCCCGTCCCAGCACCACCCCCCCCCCCCCTCCGTGCCAAAAATCTGGGGGACCTCTCCTGAGACCCTTACTAGGACGCGTTCTGTTCTGGGTGTATTCTGCCTGGACCCCTTGAAACCCTCGCCTTGAACACCCACTTAGGCCGTTGAGCACGCAAAAAAGAGCGTTCCAGCTCAACCCTGAACCCCCCCCCCCTCACTCAACCACCCCCGTATTCTCGGCCGGGAAGAGGGGACATTTGGGAAACGGCTTCTGTGTGGCTGAGTGAGACTCTAGGGCCCTAGGGCTCTAGGGCTGCTACTCGAGTCGAGATTTTTGTGCCCGGGCCCCGGGCCCCAGCAATGATCTGGTGGAAAAAGCGGCATGCCTCCGGTTCCTTGCATGATGTCAGCGCAGTGCCCCCAACTCCGTTCTTGCTCCTTGTTGCAGTCTGAGGCCACTCACGGGCACACGCTGATTCTGCACGATGTAGTCGAAGAGCTCGCCCCCGGAGGCATACTCCATGATCAAGTACAACCTCAAAACCGCACAGTTTTCACCATGATGGTGAGCTTCCCGTGTGCTCCTTGCCCCTTCTCCTCTCCCAAAATGCGGGGCTCTGGCTGCCCACGGGTTTCGATGATTTCGAACAGCTGCACCACATGCGGGTGCCTCGACGTCGTGAAAGAGACAACGTGTTTAGCCCCGGTGAGTCTCTGATCCAAAGCAAACTTCAGCCCCCCTCCCCACGACACCGGAGTCAGAGCAACGACACTGACGGCACCTGATCAGCTTCAGAAGCTGGACTTCGCGCGCAACGCGCTCGATGTCGGCGACCTGCTGTCATGGAGATGACTCTACGCAATTCCTACGCATATGCAGGTGTTGACACTTGCCCTGCTGTGGAGCGCCTGTCCTTGCAGTTGCTCGAGGGTCTTAGTGGTTTGCAGGTCTTTGAGCCCTTTTGGTCTCAGGTTGTGCCTTGCCCAGCTTTGCAGGGCCTCTACAGTGAGTCAACGTAGGGTGACATTCGACCGTCGGTTCAAGTGCCCGTGGCAGTGCAGGCACGTGAGCCGACAGCAGCGCTTACCGCTGTGTTTTGAGTGCTTGGAAGCTTCTCGTTCGCCCGCTGTGGGAATAAGCGTGTCCTGGGCACGGAGTCCTCATTGGCGGTGTGGAAAGGTGCCCTTGACCATTTTACCTGTGTCTCCAAGATCTCTGTGAAGCTGTGTGAAGCTCTGCGAAGCTGTGCGAAGCTCTGCGACTGTCCTTGGCGCTTCTCAGTTGCCACGACTGGCTCGGGTTCCCTGGGTCGCGCCGGCCGCACTCGCGCCCAGCGTCAGACATGTTCTCACTGCAGGCGAGCCTTTGATGTCCTTTGACTCGCTCGTCCAGCACTCATGAAGCAGCTGCTGTGTTAGGCAAGCGGCCCCGCCTCCTGAATACGGTCCTTCTCAAGGACCTTCACAGCCACGCGCTCTCCGGTCAGGATGTGCCTCAGGGTGGTTTTGGTGCGCTGGGACTTGTGTGATGCGATCTTATGCGTTCTTGTTCGCGCCTTCCCAGCTTGACCTTGCCGAAGGTCCCCTCGCCTAAGGGCAGCAATGGCATCTCCATGTCCCCTCCGGGTCTGGCCATCAAGGTATGGGCCAATGGTTCGGCCCAGGATGTAGTGACCTGGGACGTGATGATGTGACGACACGTCCCATCCCTATAAGGTGCGTACCATGCCCGACTAACCTACATCGCAAACTTGGGAAACTGGAAGCCGGTCCATCTAAAGCCTCTGGCCCAGGTTCTTGTTGCTCACGACGTGCGGGCTGCGCCTCGGCAGAACTCCGTGCAGAAGGTTCCAGGATGCTAGCAGGCTTATTCCGATTCGGCTTGACTTGGGAGCTGCAGAAAATTCGGGAGCTTGGAGACTGAGGGGCTCTGCAGACTCTACCCACTCTCCGAGCGCCCGGCTGCGGTAAGGACGAGGAAGCCACCTCAGGCACTCAAAGGGGCGGAGGTTTGCAAGCTAAAGAAACAAGTAAAACAAGGTAAGGGATTAAGATGCCTTTGCATGCAGCCACTCAGTCTGTGCAACAAAACAACAACCCCACAGTGCAGGCCCATGCGGCCTAAGGCCGATTAGCGCAAAGCAGGAGACGAAAGAACCCCGCCAGGCTCCGGACTCCCTGAGTCGCAGCACGAGCACTCTGCGCAGGAGAGTAGTGAACCGGTGCGACCTCACAACAGCACTCTCTTTCTGCCGGATCACGCGACAACTCGCAAACATCGGTCTGACAGAGTCCCGTACGGTCTTCATTGGTACCACGTTTGCCTGTCAAAGGGAACTTCCAACTCTGAGAACACTTCACCCTGCTCCCACATCTCCCACCTGCTGTTGGGGGTGCGCCCCGTGAACAGCTGCTGTAGCATGTGTGTGATGTGTGTGCACGGCATGGGCCGTGTGGGCAGTGTGAGCTGCGTGGTGATGCGTGGCAGCAGCTGCACTGTGCACACTGTGCACGCCGTGCGCCGTGTGCGCCGTGTGGTGAGCCGGGGCTTGACGAACAGCCATGGGCACCGGCACGTGGCTGACCTGAAAGACAAGAGATGCGAGAGAATGAGAGCATGGATTGAAGCAGGTATCATGGGCCACTTGGCCCCTTGCAGGTGACACAGGGCGCCGTATCGTGATGGGTGAGGCCATGCCTGGGATTCACCGTGTGCTTCCACGAGCCCACACACGCGCATCTGCAATCAGATGCCTAAGGTTAGAATAGGAAAGGCCAGCACATGGGAACCTTATGAGAGCCATTGGAAGCCTTGTAATGGTTGGTGATGAGAAATGGCTTATAGCGGCTAGTCCATGGGCGCCTGTCCTGTCCCGGATGAGCGCGAATCACTTCTTGAACCATGCAGCTGTGAAATCCTATTACCCATGCATCCCGCTGAGGATGCGGCAAGCCATGGCAAGTGGCTCCACTATCACTATCTACTCTCACTCTCAAAACACCCTCCCGTAGTCTAACTTGATAGATAGTTGGCTGCCCGTCGAAAAGCAAAGTTTCAAAGGTTCCTGCAAGTCTTGACATTTTGGCAGACCCCGGTGTGCCGGACCTCATCTCCTCTCCCCAGCCACCGGTCCCACCCCACGACCTAACACCTCCAGAAATGCGGTTTTCCTGTTTAGAAATGAAGATACTGCGTGCCCTGCGCCGCCCTCCGCGCAAGTTTGGGTCCTTGCAAGGATCATTTCCGGACTCCAACCCGTGATCGAATAAGCCCTACGCCCTGACCTCCTGCGATTCTCATACAGCAACTTGCTATTCAGTATTCATCTGTGCAGTTTCCAAATGGGGGTCCTTTGAGCGTGCAGCCTTCCAAGTCACACCCAATATGACTTGTTCTTAACTTTGAAACTTGGCCCGGTGATCTTAAGTAGGTCACTCTTCATGCCCAGTTCCTGTCCACAGCTGCAGAAGCAGCGTCCCCAGCCAGGTCCCACCAATAAACTTCTTGTACGTCTGCTTAAGGCAAGGCTTGCCCAGGAAGCAAAACTTGCTGTTGACTTTCTATCTTTGTCGACTACGCGTGGCTATCAAGCACGAACGCAAGGCGAAACTGCACCTACGAGGAGCTACAGGGAAGCAAGGCAGACACGTGATGCTAAGTGCAGCAAGTGCTCGGGCGCTGTTCTTTTCTCCTTCTCCATGACATTTGCAACGGCAAATCCAGCTGTCAGGAGGAGGTGAAACCGTGCTCTGGCAAAACGTGTTCTTGAGCCAGGCAGAGCATTTTCCGGAGCTCGTCTCGGAGCTGCCGAAACGGTTTGAGGGTGAAGCAACTCTTGCAATCAATGTTGACAGCGGCGACTAACAGGAATGGTTCATGGACTGTACATCGAGCAGGCCCCGGGGTTCATGACCTCATCCTAGGGCGGCGTAACAAGCTACAGTGGAAGTGCCCAAGCATGTCCAAGCTGTGTGTCCCCAAGGCCTCCATGCTGGATGCTCTTGCAACTATCACCATGCCATGTGCTATGAGCAGGAGTGCTAGCTCTGGACTTTGCCAGAGTCCTGAACGTTTCCAACTTTGAGCCCCTGTTTTAATGCTTGAGGGTGTAGGGCTTTGGTGTCTAGACTCTCGGCCGTAGCCCCAAAGTGGGATTTGCCTCTCCAGCATCTGCTACTCAAGTTCATTCTCACTCACGCGTTGCGGGAGCACGATCAAAGCTCCTGATGGTGCACCAAAGGCCGAATGCTGGGACTAGTTGTGGAAATTCTGCGCCCAAGTGCCTCGGATCCAAAATACTGTTGAGGCTCAGGAAAACCCAGGAGTGACAACCTTTCGTCACAAACACCGAGAACGTGAAAGCCTCAGTCTTGTTTAGCTTGCCCCCGCCGCGCCGCCCGCCCTCAGCCAAAGGTCCTCCATGTCAGCCCAGCGGAGTTGGGCAGGCTTTTCCTTTACCTTTCGATGTTTGTTGCCAGTCAATCACGCAGTCCAATGTCCAACCGACTGCGCTTCAAAGCATTGCACGCACCCTGTCCTGCCACGTCGCGCTTGGCTGTATCTTCTGTGGCATTCTCATGCACATCGGGACGAAGACGGGTGCCCTGGCAAGAGTCACGCGCAGAACTGAAGGCGTTTCTTCATGAAAGCTCAATTGAAAGGTTGTTCAGGGCCACCTACCTACCACCTACCCATACATCGAGGGCCATGTGCCACAAAACCTACTCCAACTGTCCAAGCACTTGCTGACTCATACTCTTTTTTCACAAGCTGACAGCCTAGTCTGTGCCTGCTACGCCATGCCAAGCATTACAGAAGCCCAGAAGCAGCGCACAGTTTTGCTTGGGGGACCCAACAGCCAGCGAAGAATGAGACCAACTTTCTCCAGGCCTTCTACGGACTAGTAAGAGGCAAAGGGGCTCAGGATGGCTCAGGGAGACAACCACCATCCTGCCTTGCGTTCAGCTTGGATGGGATCTCTTCCATGGCCTCAGCCATCATTGAATTCAACAGGGCTCCTTCGGTCCTTCGGGCAATGCGTGTGATCGTCAGCCAGTGCATCCCAAGTATCACAGGATGGAGGCGGCGGCGCCAACCTCAGACAACTGGCAGTTGGCCGGGAGCACCCGCAAAGAAGGGTAACTCTGATACTCGGTGCCATCGGTGCGGACATTCTTGGTTCGAGCGGATATGCATTCCAACATACGCGGAAACCCTCACGATGAACATGCCAACAAGATGAGTGTCCTGGAGCTCCTGCTCTAGCTGTTGGCGAAGATGGGATTGCTGCGGCTAGTCATGTCAAGCGGCGTGGCAAGCGAAGCATCGCTTCCTGGCCGCTCTCAGACATCGTCTCTCGCACCCTTAGCTCCATACTGGCAAGGCTGGGCCTGTGACGAAGCTGCCCACAGTCGTCGAATCCTCAGTGGACCAAGTCCGGCAGAATCAGATAATTTCAACGTAGTCGAACCCAACTGTCCCAAGACCACCGCGCAACGGCACTGCACGTCGCAAGCAGGTGGTCTGGGCCCCATGCTCATCACACCGACATGAGCAGCTGCCAACACTCCTTATGTATTCTCAGGTCTAAGTCTTCAAGGTGTCTTTATGTTTATGCTTGGCCGGCCCGTCCTCGACAGTGGCTCTGTTTGATCAGAGCAAACATGCTCAAATTGGGCAAGATGCCTCAACGTACTCCCAGCCGTGGTACCACATCTGCAGGGGCGTCGGATAACTAATCGAGTTCAACACCTCTATAGGCTGTTTGGTTGATGCTGGTGCAGCGATTCAAACAACTCAGGGCACCTGCTCGTCGAAGGCCACCACAGGACCCCAGCTAGGAATCACATCCAGGATGAAAACGCCACCGCACGGGGACCACATCTGAGTCTGAGGAATCTCCGGGAGCAAAAAGCCGTGCGCTGTGTGCGCCGTGTGCGGCGTGGGGTGAGCCGGGGCCTGACGAAGAGCCATGGGCACCGGCACGTGGCTGACCTGAACAACCAGGGATGCCAGCTTGAGCCTGCAAAGCTGTGGGACCGCAAATCCACGTCTAGCACATTTTCGCACGCTCAATGGCGAACATCATCTTGACTCATTTGTCCCACCACGCGCTGCATCCCCTTGTTGCGGAGTAGGTCTGTCGCTGAAGCTTTCAGCCTTATTCTGGCCCGGCTGCAGCATGGGCTTCGTGCTGTCAGGGCCATGGGTGCACCTTATGCCGGGGCCGTGCGTTTTTGGCGTCAATCTTAGCAGCTCCTGCGAGCACATGACTACCCAAGAGGCATTCGATTGGATCTAATTCGTTGCGACAGGCGTTGTGCCTGCGCTCTCTGCAAAATGTAAAGGCGGTCACTGGAGGACGATCCCCATGATCGGGCCCACTGAACTGATGGGTCTTATCCTGCCTCGGGGTCCCAATTGCATGGCCGCAAGGCAGCTTTGACGCAGGCATTGCCTCACCATTGTGCCTCCACGCGGGGGCTCACATGCAACAAGAGCATCGCACATTGCATGTTGGTTTTCCTTTCCGTCAGAGCAGCCCTGTCGCAAGACCCTGATACGAACCTATTGGACTCCGTGATAGTAACATGTAGTCAAGAACATAAGGAATCAAAGGAGTAGCAATGGCAGCACGCGTCGAAGAGTCCTCTAAACTCTAAACTCTATAGGATTCCAGGACTCTGAGAGCTAGCGTGGCGAGATAGGGCGAGCCTTGCAGCACTGAGGACTTTCATCGCATCTTGTTGGAAGAACTTCTGAATGCTCACGAGGCAAGCTTCAACACAAAGACAAACTTGTCACAAGGCATGTCGAGGGCCATCCTCCGAACAGGACCTGTGCGAACCTGCGCGGCCCTAAGCTAGACAGATGGAGCTGACCCGCCTTGAGCCAGTCGAACCTGGCATCGTCAGCGGTAGAATTACTCACTCACACTTGTGCTTTGCTACTGCAATTCTGTTGCAACACACACTTTCGTCGAAAAGTTCAAAGGCCTCGGCAATTTGAACTTCAAGGCCCTAAGCCCCGATAAAAGCACGCCCTCGGCCCCGGCCTTTCCCGCGGCGGGAGGCACCACGCTTGTCGTCCTGAGGCAAAGAAAAACAGAACCAACAGTTAACTTGGCCTTTGTCACCCTGCCGTGCAATTGTAACAAAAAAAGGCGAGTTCAGGGAAAACTTCTGGCCAGATGAGATCATGTGTGGAGTACTGAAGGCTTCAGGAGCCCATGTAAAATCAGGCCTCCCCAAACAAGACTTCAGCCCTTTTAAACCCATGCATACCCAGACACTCGACAAATACTGAGACGAGAAGAACCAGATCAATACATGAATCGTCATGGAACTATAAGTACTGAGATATATAAGGCTCCCCGGAATACCCGCACGAAACCTGTCTTTGTGTGTGTGCGCGCGCGAAATGGCCGCCCACGAGGTGAATCTGCAAGGCTGAAGCTTTGTGACATCGCGTTGTAACGATCAACAGCTATTCAGCCTCAGCACTTTTCAGGAAGAGCCCGTGAACCAAATGCCTTTCATGCCGTGTCTGCGCGGAAGGACTTAACTTGTTACGTTGGCAGTGGCTGTTATTTCCGATTCAAGATTGCGGTTGAAAAAGCACCTGTCTGGATCCGTTTGCTCGCTTTCGCTCATTTACGCGACGCTCGCTCATGCAGCACAACTCTCTTGCCTGCCTTTCAACCGTAATGCAGCCAACGATGCAATCGAGTAGTTTGGGAACCCATACCATTGTGAAATACATTTGCAGCTCTTGCCGAGCTTCCTTGCGTGTTCGGAAGTGACGAGCAGACAGATGGACTTTGCCGTACAGGATGCAGCCATCCATAGCCATCGAGGCGTGGTGTCCACTGTCGTAAGCCTCGGTTGCAGAGGGCTACACTCTGGAAAGCCGAGGTGGCCCGAAGCCAAGCAGCTCAACGAACTTCTGCCGAGTCTCCTCCACCTCCGCTTGGAGATGTCCCCGGGTCAGACACGGGTGACCACTGCCCTCCACGAAGACGCCTCTCTCCGCCTCGCTCGCCTTGGGGGCCTTCTCCTGGATCGAGTCAGGTGCTGACGGGTGCGTCCTGACGTCGCCGAGAGCCGGGGTTTCCTGAAGCACCAAGTAAAGATGCAAAAACTACCCTCTTTTGGCCTGGATTTTTGAGATGTACGACTACGAAATTGTACGAGTGCAGCTTCTTCTGCGGCGTTCTGGCATCAAATTCCATGCAAGCCTTGTGCAATGCAACAATCGCATTCGCAACGCAAAGAAAAACTACCTAGCCAATTGCATGCGACAAAGCGCCGTCCGCTTGCGAGGACGAAGCCCTGCCCCTTGTTTGGAACCCTGCCAGCCTCAAAGGTCTCCGTGAGCGCGCGGTCGGGTGCCCCGGTTTCCGCAACATCGGCGGAGCCTGCTCCTCCCTGCGCGCAGTCATCATTTCCATTTCGATGCGCCTGCATGAGAAGGCCAAAGTGCCAAGCAGGCAAGACTGCAACTCACGGCAAACTCACCGAGAAGTGGGGACATGCTTCTACTGAGGGAATGGAGGCTCCACAGCCGATTTCAAGGCTGCCCCGTTCAGTACAGGACAAATGCCCTAATCATCCTAATCCTCCAGTTACCCTGAGGAAGAGGACGAAGAGGACAGATGCCAAGGCCTGCGGAGAATGATCCTCGACAAGGTCTTGGGAGTCCACCCTGTTGCTGCTGTTGCTGCTGCTGCTGCTGCGGCGCATCTGCCAAAAAGAGACGCAAAGAGCGGCAAATGACCCGCCACAAGTTCTCTAATTCACCAAGTACGAACAGTATACCTTGTCGAAGGTCGTGCCAATCTTGACGAGGTCCTGCAGACATGCTTTTTTGAAACACACAATACCTCAAAAGGGCAGTCGACGAAGGTGCTTCACGACAACGGTCTGCCACAGTCTGTGTCAGTGGACTCGGAGAATTCTGGAGCAGTAGCTAGAGGCGAACATCTCGGCGCTCTGATCCTGCAGCTGACTCATGATGACGGGTCTTGAAGACGAGGTCAGTGCCTTTGGTGGGAGCACGCACATGGAAACTCAGCCCAATCCCAGCAACCGCACCTTCGCAAGACTGCTTTAAGGACGCAGCAGGACCGGCAGGCACCTCAGATCTGCCGCTCCTCTTACTTCTGTCACAGCAGTTGTCTTGGCACAGGAAGTCAAGGCTCCTGCAAGGAGAGTGGCGGTGCTACAACAGGCTACAAGCCAGGCTGCGCCACTTTTAAACCCAGCATTGGAGCCCAACACAACGTGCCGCGGCGGCGGTGGGACATGTGAGTTTTGCTGCAAGACATGCGCTCATCTTGATGGTAAAGACCGGTCATTGTGTGATTCTTGCGCGAGCCTTTCTCAGCGGGTGTGCAAAGCCTCTCCATCTGCACGAACGGTCCCAGACTCACCTCTCGCCGATTCGCCTTAGTCTGGATCTAAAAAGTCGTAGATTGCCCGGCATAGACAGGCGGTATATGATACGCACTCTACGGACCAGCCTGAAGAATTCTGAGCAAAATGCCGCCGTGTGTAGCACCCCGCAGCCCACATCTCAGCAGCTTGTCGGTGCAGCAATCTGGGCACAGCATGGCACATCCACGATCTCCCGTAGCACAATGAAACAAAGCTGCAGTGCTCTTCAGGACCTCAGATCATTACCTGCTACCCTCTTGACCGCTTAATTTCCGGTCGTGCCAAAATAACTAGGTTTTCTTGGGGCAGCAGCAAAAAACGATCGCACCTGGAAATGCTCACAAAAAGTACGGTCATTTTACGCCTTTTTACGGTTATTTTGTGCTTTTTTACGGTTATTTTACGCTTGTTTACGGCCGCCAGGTGGCTGCTTGCAAAATACGGGCGCAAGACCCTTTTTTCTGTGGAACCTCACGGAAAACCAGGTTTTTCGATTTTCCCGCTTTATTTGTGGTCGTTTGCGGTTGCAGGTAGAGAAGTGTTCGATCCCACGCTCGCATGCCGCTCCGTCTGTCCTGCATGGGTTTTGGCTCCGGTCCCTGCCTGTGACTTTTTCCGCGTTGATCGCTGAGGGACTTGCAGTGCGACCGCGACCTCCATGGTGTGAGAGTTGCAGCCTGGGAGAATGTGACGAAGTAGGAGGAAAGGTTCTGGAGGCAAAGCCGCGTCCCTTTGACCGTTGAGGTGCCAACGCTAACTCAACGTTGATGCTCAATTCTGCTCGTGCGCGTCCTTGAAAAGCTGATCCACCGGGCTTGGCCTGAAGGAACTAGAGCAGTAAGAACCCGCATGGAGCTACGCAACTCAGCAGGGTGTAAGCGAATGCTGCCTCCATCGAAGCTCGAAGAAGCCGCAATGATCACGATCGACTTCGGCGAGTGCACGTGCGCCTGCGAGCCGGTGCTGAAGCGTTGCAAGTCGTTCCTTTCGACCAAAACTCCCCAGACACTGCTGGCGTTCGTGCCTTGTGGGGACAATGGAGAGTGTCTTGAACAGCGAGTCAACTTGCTCCAGCGAACAGGTTCTCTGCCAAGGTCGCCTGACATCGGGGAAGCTTCCTCGGCTCTGCACCCAGATCCCCCAATCAAACCCATGCCAGCCCTTCCGAAAAGTGCTTCAGATTTCGACGGGTCACAGCGACTGGCGAGAGGCGGCTAGAACAAGCAGACCAGGATTCCCTCCAGCTCTCCCCCCCCCAACCCCCCCCCCCCCACCCCCCGTGATTTGCCCGAACCGCTTGGAGGAGCCGCAACGCGATGCCACACCCCAAGGCACACACACAGCCCTCCCCCTAAGGCATCTGTGAACAGCCTCGCCGAGCCTCTTGACACTGGAGCCTCAGTCAGCTTTAGTCAGCCGCAGACAGTTCCAGGTATAGCCTGACTTTCCGCACGGGCACCAGAAACATAATACAATTACTAAGATCACCACGAAATCCATCGCGACATCAATTCATGCGTCATCCATCACGACATCACGGAGGGCTTGAAACTTGGGACCGCCCCTAGGACCCCGGGACCCCGGCCCTCGGACCCCTCTAGGAGCCTTTGTGGGACCGCGACAGCATCCCCTCCAAGCCCTCCCGACTCCCGCCTCCTGACGTGACATGCCTGGTGCTGCACGGAATGACACTAGACTTGGCTTTCCCTCGTCTGCGGGTGCACACGCCCGGCTGCCGAGGCAGCTCCATGGTGTGCCATGTCAGCGGCCGTGGGTTGTGAATGCATCGGACACATGATGCGAGCATGTGAGACAAGACATGCGGGAGGACAATTTTCGACGCTCTTAAGCCCTGCCTTCCAGAACGACATCGACCTCCAGCAGTTCTGCTTTGTGACCTCTGCAGTGAATTCTATTGAATGGTTCAAAGCCTCTCCTCCCAAGACGTTGCTCGCTGATCCCGACCAGAGCAGCGGCTTTCGTGCCTCCGCCATGGCCTTGGAGGTGTCGGCCAAAGTGCGCCCCGAAGCAGGGCTGGTGAGCAGGGCCAGCAGCTCGGCCAAGGAGGACCAGGCCTCGAAGGTCGCAGGAAGATCTGTCGGATAGACTCCGATCTCCCGATAAACGAAAGCACATGCGTTCTTCTGCTAACAATCTGCAGATATCTGCAGCATGCGGCTTTGAGGATGGGGCCAGCAAGTGGGGAAGCTGAGCAATATCGCTGAGGAGCGCCCACCAGCGAAGCTCGTTGTACGTTGCCTGCAGATGAAGAGGGGTGGGGGCGGAGCATGGATGCCAGTGCTTTACCTGCCGTGAGATGCCACAACTCGTGCCTCCTCGTGCCACCTTCCCCAGGCGGAGCCACTGCGCCGCAAGCGCCAGCCTCCGACTCAGAGGAGTCGTCGTCTCTCCGTCAGTCGTTACAACTGAAGCCTCTGAAAGCTCCTTCCTGCATTTTTTCAGTGGCGGATGCCCTGGCCTTGTCTCTGGATCGCCACGCTGGCATCCTGGCCGTAACTCCGCGCGAAGAAAAGCGGCAGCAGTGCCTTGCTGGGCACCTCACAAGAACGCGGAATACAGGGGCAACAGAGGCCAGCAACTGGCCACAGCGAAATGGCTCGGAAGATTTTGATTCCGGCACCAGAAGGGGGACCGCCATGCTGTATAGCTCGTAGAAGACCTCAATTTTCCGCCTGTGCCAATGTGGGCTGCCATGGAATATAGGCAATATGTAGGCAACGAAGGCAATGTAGGCAAGTTGCCAGCGTCTGTGGGTCATAGGGCAGGACGACTGCCGCACGGTACGATGCCCATGCTCGCCAAGATCGGTCCTGCCAGCATTCCACAGTGGGACCTACTGGACCTACTGGGCCAGCTGAGCAATGCCGAACTGCAGCAGCGCCCAACACGCGCCCGACCTTCAAGTGCGTCATGTAGCGGAAGCTCCACTTCGGCGGCATTCCCCAAGATGACAAAGCCTCGTGTGAGCAAAGTGAACACGAAAACCCGATGAATCGATCGCGAAACTGAGAACTTCTCTCCCCCAGTTTTGAATCTTGAGCCGTCGTGAACTTACAGCAGAGGTTGACACAAAGGCCTCCAGGACTTTCGAGGCAGCTCAGGTTTCCAAATGCATTCATCCGGATTTGGTTTCTTCGGGTTGATGTCCTTTCGCGGAACTTTCGCGGTCTCTTCGCGCGACGTATCTATGAGATAATGCCTCAATCTGGTATTCTGGTACCATGTGACTTGATTCAAGCAGGTCTGTAGGTCTGGTTCAGGATGCTCAGGGTTGAGGGCTCATTTGAGCGCATCTACCTCTTCGTGCCCTGTCAACTCATCCTCGTTAAATAAAATACCTGTCGCACAGCCGAAGGGGCTGAGTTGAGCAGGCACTGGAAGTCCCAGAACGTGAAGACCTTGAAGGCTGAGACTTCTGAGATGTTTCAGAAGATGGTCCGAGTGTGTGAGTGTGTGCTCTTCTTGCTCGGCGCGAGGGCACCTGCTTGGTGATGAGCACGTCCTGGCTGGGTGCGGGCTGCGAAGGAGCTGAAGGGCCAGCGACCGAAGCGTACCGCGCCACTGGCCTCGAACAGAGCACTGGGCAACTCACGTAGCTCCACTCTCAGAGTCTCAAGCCCGACCTCACGACTGGCATTCGCACTCCCGTCTGCCAGTAGCCCTGAGCTGCTATGGGAGGCGCCATAAAGACCTGACAAAGCGAGCACACGACGTGGCTCCTTACCGCTGTGCTTTGCCCTGCGTCATGATGTGTCATGATGTGCCATGATGTGTCATGATGTGGCATGATGTGTCATGATGTGTCATGATGTGTCACGTCACATGTCACAGACCCCCCCCCCCCAAGCGCCAAGAAGCCAAATGGAGCGAAGCGCCTTTGGACGAAGTGAATTGCGGTACTTGTGCCACGAAGCTGTAGAACCTAGGCAGCTTCGCACGTTCGGCAACTGCGATCAGCTGAAGTAGTGAGTCGTGCAGTTGTAGGGTAAAGAATACTGCTACAGGCATCTCAACCAAGCTCAGCTCAGCCCAGCACTTCTTTTGGTCATCTGCAGTCAAGTAAGCACCCAGCGGGTTGCCAACATATCCTACCACCTGAGCAGTGCGAAGATGATGAACCACCAGAGAACCGTTCAATCGGCGCCGAAGATGCAGTGGGCTTGTCTGGGCTGTTGCGACTTTATGCTTTGCTGAGCCGCAGTCTTGTTCAACTCTGCGAGGAGCGCACAGATGAACGCGGGCTCGCCACACAGAAGCCTTAAACCAGCAGTGCGAATCTGAGAAGCCCGCTCTCTCAGAGCAGGCTTAAGAGGCCGTTGGCAAGGCGAGACCACATGTTCCGAGCAGCACATCCGCTCGGTGAAGCTCGGAATGGGTAGCTGCAACCAACATGTCGTCGAAGTCGCGGCGGAAGTGCTCGAGGCTTGGGACCAAGGGGAAGCGCCCAAGAGAGTCCTTGCGAGACTGGATTGATGCTAGGTCAGCTGCTAGGCGACGTAGGAAAATCAGAGAATTGCTCTGCTCATACTCTGCTCATCCTCCACAGTTGACAAATGCCTTTGCAGGAGCTGGTTCACCAGCCCACCATCCACGCAGGTCACACCATGAAGATGGGTGTCGACACAACCATTGACACAAAGCGTGGCTTCCTGATGGGGCAACACCGAACAATGGACGTGGGATTAAATGAGAGCACATGGGAACAGCCACGTGTGCTCTGTTGGACGGTGCAGTCGAGGTGCCAAATGCCCCAGCTCCAAAAGGTTTGTCCAAATGCTGAGCGGTTCCAGGAGCAAGGTTGCGTGGGTGCTGGTGGCCCACACCCGGAATTGGGATCTGCGCCCTGTGACGAAAGCGGTTGACTCTCCGGGCTTCCCGCCTTCCGCACCTTGAACATCGCCACGCGGCATCATGGTCAGGACCTGACCGTAGGATGGGCTTCGCCAAGATGCCGGATGCCATGCCAGGATGCACAACAGGACGTGCCTGGTTCAGAAAGCTCTGCGCTCTTGCGACGGCGTGGCTGTCCAATACAGGCCCCAGCTCGCCATCCGGCAGCGCCTTGAGAAAACATCCACAGGACTCAAAACATCTGCTATAGATGCCAAATATGCCACTAACTGCGGAGAGAAAAGGCGCCACACTCACTCCTTAAACTGAAACTACAAAATGAGAGGGCACCCCCCCCCCCCCCCCCCCAAAAAAAAAAAATAATATAATAATAAAACAAAGCAGGTCAGCGCGAAAGGGGATGAAGAAAGTCAGAGAGCGATGCGAGCGCTGCATGGCCTCCAGGACATCCTCCAGGCTGCACCAGCCGGAAGACTCGAGGAGGCTCAGGGCCCGATGCCTTTTCTCTCCAGAGTCCGTTTAACGATCCCTACCAAAAAAAAACGATTGGCTCTGTGGCTACAGGATATTGCAGTACTGTAGTGACCGGCGTGTGCTTGATTGTGGAGCTTCGGCTACGCGTCTCTTCACGCTTCTGCACCTTCAAGACTCACACTTGTTTGGTGGCTTGGGTTTTACTCCCTCCCCTTCCAGGCTCCTTGGCAAGCATGAAAGAGCCAAAGGAACCCACCGCGCAGCAGCCCACGCAGAGCCCAGCGGCCGCGTGTCGTGAGTCTGGCGACGGCGGCTGCATCGCGTGCCAGCAACGCCAGTAAGACCTCCCCCCCCATAGTTCTCCCGTGTTCACCCCCGTCTCTGCACACCGCTCCCTCTGTCCCTGTCCAGTCCCAGCATGCAGAAGTCAGCTGCAACAGAATCGCCTGGCGCTTCTCCTCCTCCAGCTCCAGGTCCTGGCGACACGAAGGCCATGACCTCCGAGGACCTCCGAGGACCTCCGAGGACCTCCGAGGACCTCCTGTTTCCGCAAAGGGTCTAAGTGCGGTCACGACACCTCTGAGCCCTCCGACGCAAGCAGCTCTTCAAGCTCGGCATCAAGCTCAGGCCAGGCACCCGACAGCACCGCCTGAAGGGAGTACAAAGGTAGGCCAAAAAAATTGTGGCAAAACATGGGCACACACACACACACTCGTATTGAGACCAGGCGCCTGCTCCACACGTAGCTCACAAAGCAAAGCAGCCGTCCAGCCAAACAAACAAGGTGGAGCTTCTGCATGGGGCATTGAAATCATGCGCTGTACCTGTGCAGCTTCCGCCTGCTCTCGTCTTTGGAAGTGTGCAGCTTTGCAGAGCTTTGGGGGGGGGGGGGGGGGGGGGGGGGGGGCACTTCCTGCTCGAAATTCGAAATCGGTGCAAAGCTCCTCGGCACCCACATCATTGATTGACGCAGGGAACCCTGCTGGGAACCAGAATCCTAAAGTAAGTCCATCCCCTTGAAACGCATGATTACTGGCACCGGCACCCCCAACCCAATAGCATGCCTGCGAGGCGCAGAGTACGTACCCAAAGCGCTCTCAAATGCCCCCAAGGCATACCAAGGCGCGCCCAATCAGTTCTGCGAGCTGCAACCTCCTCATAACGCTCGCAGAGGACCTCGGCACATCCGGCTGAGCCTCTGAAGTCAAGATGGACATGCACGCATTCGGCTGCAGCACTGAGCATTCACCAGTACCGAGGTATCCACAAAGAAGACCGCCTGCGACACTCCACTGGCACTGCAATGCAACCCCCCCAAAGCCATGTTCGGTCGTTGTTCTAGGGGCCTGCTGCTGGAAGAGTCGGGTGACTTGCGGAAGGAAAGCACGGGTGAAGTACAGGGCTTGGCCGAACGCCTTGGCCTCAGAGTGAGCTAGAATGTGTCCGAGGTTCTGGACAGCCCTTTTCATTGCGAGTATGGCTCGGTATCGGGCAGCACTTGCGAAGTGAACCCTGCCTGAATCAATGCGCAATCTCTTTCGGCCATCAACTGTCCCTTGGGACAAACTCACAAAAAAAGTCCGTGTATCGACCTCGCTGCAAGGCAACCATTGCTTTCGGAAAACTTCACCATCTCCAGAGCCTGTGCCTCCTCGTCGCGGCAGCGTGCAGGCGGTCAACTCGGAGCGGAACTGATTCCAGAACGGCGTCCTCGCTGTGGGAGCGCAGCAACTTCAACCAACAGTTTCGTGATGTCTAATGATGTCTAATTAATGATGTCTAATGGCCATGATGTCCATAACTGGGCAAGCTGCAAGGAGCTGCCCCCGAGTATTGAAAGCATTGAAGACTCAATGTGTCGACGCGCAGAGTCCTAGAGCACGACAATAGTGGATGAGGGACGTGCTCGCGGGCTTCCTCGTCGGCATGCCAGGAATCAACGGAGATGCTTCCGGGAAAGTTCATACATGTTCTTGAGGGGCAAGCCGGGAACAACGCAAGCTACGGCGACAACAGACCTGGGGACATGGGCTGAAAAAGAATGGCAAGAACAAGAATGGCTCTTGAATCTCATTGGACTCAGAACCTCCCCTTGCCGCTCTAAGCAAAGGAAACACCAAACTGCTCGTCCTGGCTATATGACTGGCTTAAGAATGGGGCACTCTTAGCCAGCTAGATGTGTGCTGAATAGCGAAATGCTAACCTAAGCAATCAAGTGCATGGGTACGGACGGTGCCGCGCTGCAACAGCTTGCAGAACGAATGCGCGGGATTCAAGTGCCTTCCTATGGCATCCTGCACTGGTGCCCACGACTGTTGACCTTCAAGACTTGGGCCTCACACCCAGATCAATCCTGGCAGCATGCCGGCACCTGCATGCTGTCCCTTTCGTACCAGATATCTCAGATGACACGATGGGCGGATCAATCCAAGCAACGGAACGCTGGAAATATTGATTGGTGGACAGGATCACACTCCACACCCTGAATCCTCAACCCTGAAACCCGCAACACTCTGAACCTCAAGCTCTGAACACCAAGTCCGACGGCGCAAAGACCCTCAACCGGCCTCCGTGCTCCAAGACCACATCGCCGCCATCTCTTGCCAAATGAGCTACCAGTAGTTGCCATTCAAGCACACACAGTGCCGTTGCATTCTGCTCGCGTTTTACAAGTACTCCCCTCATAATGTACCCACTTTTTTCATATTTTGGTGCGGTACTTGGTGGCTGTGACGCCTTCGGGGCCCACGTCCTGAAGAGAGACCTCCAGCACGCGTGCTTTGCGTGCGGTCTCTTACAGTACACCCATCATGCTTTTCGACACTTCCCTGCCAGCCCGAAAGTCACTACGGAACATGATTCTGCTGCCCTGGACTGGACCGCATGCGCCTGCAGCTCTCTCATGCTGCTTGAAATGCAAGATCCTAAAACAACCTCCAACGCACAGCTGCAATGTACAATGGCCAATCCTCAACTACCCTTCTCCTCCTGAACTCGCGGATCCTTTCTCTCTGTTTGCGCACGAGCTCAGGAAGCTATGTCCAAGTGTGCGCTCTGGCTGCCACTGGTCTTGGCGCGATACCGATACCGGGTGCCTATTCACTGCCCAGTGCCCGCCGGCTAGACCTTCTCATAGTCGAGCTTGCCTTCGAGCTTCTTGTTGTCTGCCTCCAATGAAGTGAAAACATTGGGATGACATGCAAAAAAAAGGCCACAAGCTTAAGACTCTCAGGGTCAGGCGATCTTTCTCGCGGCCTGAACTGCAATGAGCTCGAGCGCTCTGCTCGGGCTCACCACGCTGCACTCTCGGGAGACTCTCGGGAGACTCTCGGGAGACTCTCGGGAAGAGCTGCCTTCATGAAGTCTTCCTCCACAACGTAGTCCCTTTCAGCGCGGATGGCAAACATTCCAGCCTGAACAGCCGCAAGCACCCGGGCCCCGTTCAAGAAGAGTACTGTCTTTCGGGAGCCGAAACCTCGGTGCAGATGTTGCGCATGTCCGCATTGTTGAAGTTGTCCGTCAGCTTGCAAATGGCTTCGTAGTCGATGTCCCCGTGCTTGGTGATTGGATTGGCATGGATCTTTAGCACCTCCCAGCAGTAGCAATGCAGTAAAGAGAGCCGCCAAAAAAGAGAAGAAAAAGCTTTCGCATCGAGCCCAGGCCTCGATCCTGGCCTGCTCGTTTGGCAGTGGAATCTCGATCTGCGAAACATGAGCTCTGGCTTTTTCAAGGCTTTTGGCTCAGGGCTCAGGTGCCCGGGAGCAGCATTTCTGAATTTCTCCGGCATTTAGGGACGAGACAAACAGAAACTTGCATTTGTCAAGTGATCCTTCTCTAGCTTCAACGTATCGAGGGCCTAATCGCTCCAAACCATATAAACCGGCTTGGCAAAGATAAATATAGGATTTCCGACACACAAGGAGTTGCAACAAGTCTCTTGTACATGTCTTATGAGGGGTCATGCTGGCCACCGGCCTTGCGATCCAACCGCCCTGGCCGAAGCAAAGCCGGGTCTAAGGTATCGGGCCGATTCGTGGCCTCAGTGCAGTGCTGTCATAAAAGCACACCAGCAAAGCCTTGCAAGTGGACCTGAGTGGACTTGAGCGTACGTGGACTTCAACAAGATATCGCAACTGAATAAACTGAATAGGATGCCAGAGTAGAGTTGTCGCCCTCGGCCACGGGCCATGATGATCTTCACACGGCCCAGATCGTCGAAGCCGTCCAACTGATTTAGCAACTCCTCAGATCGTAATCATGAGACCAAAGTTCGCAAGTCCACCACCAGCTGGCATTGCAGTTGCTGAAGCGGTCTTCAGCCCACAGGCACGAGGCAAACGCAGCTGTTCAGTACGCATGCTCGAGCTCGAGAAAGTTAGCGGCTTTGACTTAAAAAGGTCTGAAGATTGAGGCCGGCTCCATCAAAGTCCGCTGAATCTCTCTGTCGGCTGAAGTGCCTTGAGAGAAGCGTTTTCCGCCGATGGCATCGATCCTTGGCTCAAAGGCTGAGCGGAGTTTGTGCCTTGTTTGGGTAGCCAAACTGCTTTGTTGCGCGAGGAAGGCCCAGCGTCCCAGCACTGCAGCCAGGGCTCTCATCCATGAAGATGATACAGGGCTGATGCTCCTTCGCATACCCGAACATCTCACGAATAATGCGGGCCGACTCTCCAATGTACTTGTCCACAATGGCGGACGCTACCACCTGGCGCAACGCTGGCAGCGCTGCGCATGCTGCACGCATGCTGCGTGCATGCTGCGCGCATGCTGCGCGCATGCTGCGCGCATGCTGCGCGCATGCTGCGCGCATGCTGCGTGCATGCTGCTCTTGGAAAGAGGGCGTAAGGGGGTGAGCTCGGGCTTGAAGGCTTGAAGGCTTGAGACTGACTTGAAAGTGAAACGGGCAGCAGGCGAGGCCGAAGCGTGGCCTTGATGAAACTGGCCGTCATGTTGTGCGCCATAGCCCGTGCCAGGAGCGTCTTTCCGGTTCCCGGCGGGCCATAAAGCAGCACGCCTTTCGGAGACTTGATGCCCACCTTCGGCAGCAGGCAAGAATCAATGGTGGCAAGCATGTGTCGACGTGCCGGGGCCGCCGTCTGGTACACTGCCGAAAGATACTTAAGATACTTGCTCGAACAAACAAGCCGATTTTGCAGAGGTCCCCCTTTTCGTTTTACCAGTATGGGGGGGAGGTGGGGGACTTCCAGGCATGCAACGGCATGCATCAGTTTGTTTGTTCTTGATAGCCGTACATGTGAAGCATACTGCCCGTGGCAAGCGACCACAAGCTAGCATCTACAGGATTCATCCTCGTGGGTGATCACAAATACTCGAGAGCGCAAAAACGTTCTGAGATCCAAGATCTAAGTGCGAGCTGGGCACCCGCTTGAAGAGCTCTGGATTGGTCAGCGGCAGCTCGATGACCTGGAGTTACAAAAAGATCACTGCATCTTGTCAAGGCAATCTTCATCCTGTTCAGGTGTCTTTCGATTTGCCTGACAAAGCGCTACATTCCTTGTTACTTGCCACAGAGGCACGAGGCTGCAAGGCCCCGATCCTTCAATCAGCTAGGCTACTTGGCTACTTTACGCTTGCCCCTGCACGTGTGAATAGTTATCTTCCCATTTCAGCCCGAGCCTCTCTTGATAAATTCACAAAGTCAGCCCAAAGAAGGTTCAGCCCTTGCTTCGTTTGCCACAGCGGCCTCTCATTGACATCTTGTCTTAGCAGCTCCTTATGAAAAGGTCACCGATGCCTGGCGTTGTGCAATTACTTATGTTGCAGCTCGAAGCTTTCCATTGGTCCGAGGCACCTGTCGAACCTTCTAACGGCGATTCGAAGCAAATTTGAGGGTATTTCACCGAAACTAAGTCTAAGAGTCTGACAAGAGGATTCAGGAAAATTCAACGATGCTTTCAACGATGCCATTAACACTCTTCGTTCAAAAAGGCTGCGCCTGACAGCTTTTGACTGTAACAGACCCAGACTAACGGTGAAAGTGTGTCCGCAATGTCCGCATCTGCAAAGTAACAGCACAATCCCGGCAACGATGGTTCAACGAGGATTTCTTCATTTGGCAGCTCAGGGGCCTCTCGCATCTGCCTGGCATGTGCAAAAGATAGGAGCCGCTACACTCAACGCCAGAAAGTAGGCGCAAGTCGGTTGCAGGCCTTCATTGCTTACTTGCGCTTAGTTGCTTCTCTGAGTTTGAGCTCGGAACTTGCCTGATCTGCTCAGTGAGGCCGCCCACATCACTGTAGGAGATTCGCCCCGGGTCCTAAGCCAAAGCAAAGCACGCACTCTCTCTGATCTCTCATACTCGGAGAAACACGCAGAGAGAGAGTGTGTGTGTGTGTGTTCTTCAATCACAACGGACGTGGGTCAAAGAATCCTGGCCTCATGCAACATGCTGAAGACCATCGGATCGACTTCTCTTGGAAGCAAGCGCATGATGGTCAGCGTAGTCATGTCCAAGGAGACGCGGCTTCCTCAAATGTCAGAAACCATTGCGCAACAGAAAAGCATCCACTCGTTTTGTCCAGCGGCCTGAAACGAGCTTGGTCTTGTCCAGCTTGACCTGACAGCTTTGCCACTGGGTTGAGATGGGTTCTCCAGCGGTGATGGAAGTTGCTTGAAGCCAGCCTTGCACGTGACAACATAGCGCGGGCCGCTGGAGGCTTTCACGATGAAGCGTTCGGCATCCAACTGACGGAGCACCTGTCCAGAAGACTAGCAGTTACTAGCAACTTGCCGATCAAGACCAGCACATCCACTCCAACCTCGCCAATGATCTGCCCGACGCTCTGCAATGCTTTCAAGTGGTCCTTGCATTTTGTACACATGCTGCAACTCGACACATTCATGTTTATGTGAGCGCGCATGGGTCGTGTGTGTGCGATGAGCACCTCGGACTTGTCGTAGTCCACACTGTTCTTCTTCACTGTGTCTCGGAGCTTCTTGACGCGCGACTCGAATTCACGGTGCTCCTGCACCTTTGCCACATAGCGCTTCAGCGCCTGAGATCGCGGGCATCAACAATTGAACATGTGTAAGGCAAATTCATGACCTTATGACACGAAACGCTGCGGATTGATCCAATCATATCCAATCCGAATTCCAAGATGTGCCTGATCCTGTTCGCTTCCTTGCGTGTCGGACGCCATTTGAGCCAAAGGGTCTGCAACAAATCGATATTAGCGCTCTTTTCAAGGGATTCAAGGGTTACAGATGGTTGCAGCATGCCAGTTCATGCAAAGGGCGAGCTTGCCTCCTACGCTGGGGCTCAGGGCCGGGCCGAAGAGTGAGGGATATCCAGGGATGTCCAGTAGCTTCTAAAGCTTCGGGAAAACCTGGCCTGATGGGGCCCGAAGAAGCTTCTGACATGCTTTGCTCCTTGCTTTTTGGCCCCTGCATTCTCACACTGTACATGTCCGCGAGAACACGAAAGAAGACCGGTGGAAAGCCATGAACGAGGGCGAAGAGCACTGCAGCACTTCACTTCATCGAATTCGACACTTGGCTTTCTTTTGTAGCTGCTTGGTCTTCATGGTGATCTGAAGCACAAGCCTTGAGGCGTCATGCGTCATCTTGGCCACAGATTCCTCAGATTCCTCCATCCTCCGTCGAGTGGCAATGAGGTCGTTCTCCTCCTTGTCCATGTCATTCATGTATCGTTCTAGGAGTGTTCCCGTCCTTACATGCTCCATGGACTTGATGTTCTCCCGGAGCCGCGTCTGGTTCTCGAAAATTTTCTTGACGCGGCTCTGGTCCAAGCTCTGCTTTCGCTGGATCTCTTGGATCTCCGCATCCTGGCGCTGGAGCTCCTGCGTCTGCGCCCTCAGAGGCGTGCAGCTGAACATGAATTACTGGATTTTTGATGAGGGAGTCATCGAGAGCCCGTACTGCCAAGGGGCAGGATTTCGCGGACTTCTGTGGCAAAGCCGTCCGGATCCTCACACGGCTCCTCAGCTGGTGATGCCTTTTCCATTTGGCAGAGGTCCAGGAATATGCAAGAGGAGCTCGAGTTTGCAGAAGTTGGGGCAGCTAAGGGTCGTCCAGCGCCCAAGGGACATCCCGCTGCTCCCAGCTCAGGAACTGCTCCTCAGAGATTTGCCGCGGTTGCAAAAGCACCTGGAAGGATGCCGCCGAAAAGACTTCAGAACCCCTCCTTGACTCTCTCTTCTTCTGCTTCTTCTCCTTGTTCTTCTTCTTCTTCCTCTTCCTCTTCCTCTTCTTCTTGTTCTTATCATTCTTCTGCTTCTTCTGCTTCTTCTTCTACGGGGCTGAAGAGACCCGGGTGCCCCCCGCGCGCTGGGCGCGCCCAATCCGTCCTGTCTCGGTGAGGCCTCCATAGGATCCCGGACGCAGGAGCAACTCGATGTCGCATTCCCCCTTCCCCCGAAGCCTTAGTTCCCCCCCAGACTAGGTCCTAGGCCCCCGCGAGTTGCTCTGCTTGTGGCGTCCGGCTACAGAGGCTTTCGGACCCTTTGGCTGTGAGACTACCGCAGGTACTGCCCCTTATCGCCAAGCCCGTTGTGCTCTCAGGGCTGACGCGCCACTTATCCCCCACCAAACAAGACTCAAGGCTAACTTGCTCTCTCTCTTTCTTTGTTTCTTTGGGGGCCTGGGGGCAAGCCCCCGGGCGTTCTCGCCCGCCCCGGTATTCGGGGGGCCTCTGGTCGGGGTGGAGGAGAAAGAGCACGGAATCGTTGGCCCCCTCATGCCCCCACTATACCTACATGCCAGCACCTGCACTGCACCTGCTCCTTCCCCCCTTTCCACTCCTGCGCCTGTACCTGTGTGGCTCTGCTAGCCCCGGGCCGTTGCTCTCTCTCTCTCTCTCTCTCTCTCTCTCTCTCTCTCTCTCTCCGCACGCTTAGCCCCCCCCCGTAGGAGGAGCTGCCCCGAGGGGCGCGCCAGTCCAAAGTGTCATGTGGTCCGGGGCTCTCTCTCTCTCTCTCTCTCTCTTTGTGTTTCCCCTCTCTCTCGAATGGTTAGCTCTTAAGGCTCTTAGCACTGCTTCTTTTTGGATTCGACGTTTTTTGCGCCCAGCTTCATTCTTGTCTCGCCAAGAAAGCCTTCACCTGACAGCCCTTATAGAATACAGTCTCAAGAAAATAGGAATCTTGTGCGTGACGCCAGACTCTTGTTGCCACTGTCGAGAGTTAGAAACATGAGCAAGACAGCGTCTAGCGGGCGCCTGAAGCATGGAGGCCAAGCGGAGCTGTCCCAGGCTCTGCTTCAATTCTCGCAAGCATTCCCTGCTGAGGACACCGTCGTCATGGAGGTTCCGGGCGCGCCCGGTGAGGAACCTCGATTCAACACTCGAGAGCACATGGAGATGTGTCGGCATGAGGATGTTCTGTTCCAGCATCTTCCAGTGGTTGCGGCCCAGGCACTTGGAGATGCTTTGCGCATTCACGGGAATGCTCTCCTCGTACTTGGCCTCTTCGGCCACCTTCAGAACAGTACATGTTTTTGCTCCGCTCCTTTTGCTCTCTTGGTTTGTTCTCCTCTTCTTGGACTGCTCCGTCTTTCCGTCTCTCATGTTCTTCTGTGCTTTCCGTTGTCTTCTGTCTTGTGGCCTCCAAGGTGAGCTCAGCCTCGGGGTTCACGGAGAGGCAGTACCGGGCCTCGACTGATCAAAGCGAGGAGTGGCAGCAGTCGACGTATGACGAAATGCATGTCTTGGCCCCGTCGGCCCTCGTCATCCCTCGTCCACAGTTCACTTCCGTGACTTCCCTTCCGAATTCCTTTCCCCCACTCTTCTCTGCACGTTCTGCACATGATCTTCCCGTGACTCTGCCATGACTTGCCATGTTCCTCAAACTCTGAGGAGCGGGCCCAGCCGGTGGTCTGCTTTACCACGTGCTCCGTGGAGGTGATCGAGAAGCCCCCGCAGTCCGTGCGCGCCGTGTGCTCGATGTAGAGGCTGGGGGCGCTGCGGCTCCCGTTGTTCTTGATGCTGTAGCGAGTGGTCACACGGTTGCGGTGCTCCAGGACGACCTTCGACAGCTGCGCATTCTCGTCCTTCTCGAGCCGGGCGCGCACCACGCGGTCCTCCTGCAGCTCCTCAGGCTTCATACGAGTCACGGAGAGCGTCGTGTCCTCCAGTGCGTGCCAACAGTCAATGAGTCAATGAGTCAAAGCAGCCGCAAGCAACGCAAAAAAACAAACAACGAGACTTTTTGCGTGTCCTCCCCAAGCTCGAAGAGTTGGTCGTCGCCGGGGATCATTGGGGCGAACTGGCACTGGGCAACGAAGCGGCCGCCATCCAACACATTGACACTGCCGTTGGCGAGCACGTGGCCCGACGTGTTCACCACATGCACTGCGCGCTTCACGCAGACCTCGGACCTGAATTAGCACAAGCCGTTCAAGAAAGACCTGCACTGGGACCATGAAAATCTTCGTTAATTACACCTGTACAGACTATATACTGACATTCCAACTACAGACTGCAATATTGCATACAGACACTTCTGCCTTATCCTCTCCACTTTGGGGCTCGGACTCCTTGGGATCATAGACGAGGACGCGGTCGCCCTTGACGCCGTGCTGAAAGATTGGAACGATTGCCGTCTCCTTGGAGTGAATGGTCACCTGCAGCTTCGGTTTACAACTTTCAGGTGCGCTGCATATGTAACTTGCTGTGATCACTGCACTGCGGAGTCGCTATTCCTTAGCACTGCATAAAGAAATACAGCAATGTGGCAATGTAACAGTCTGCGCCTTGTCTGCAACGTGGTAAAGGACGTGCTCGGCGAGGCCCTTGGTGGCCAAGCCCTCCAAGGATTCGAAGGCATCCTCTTTGTCGGCCTTCTGGGTGCCAGGATCACCCCTCAGGCGCAGGACGAGGTGCAACGTGGACTCCTTTCGGAAAACGCAAAACTCACAGATGGCTGTACCAGACATGGCCTCTTGTGCTTCTCCAATGGTGCGGAGTCAGTCAGTCTATTCTGGTGCGGGAATTTTGCCCACTGCTAGCCGTGCGCCATGCTTTCTTCGAGATGGTTTAAGTCAATGGAAAGAAAAATGCGATGTTTGAGCTGCTTGTTGGCGCTCCTTCTGGATGTTGTAGTCTGCCAGCTTGAAGTTATCCTCCAGCTGCTTCCCTGCAAAGATCAAGCGCTGCTGGTCCGGGGGGATGCCCTCCTTATCCTCCGCTGCTACCCACGCACGTTTCGAAAACAAACAAAAGGGGGGAACTGTGCACAGGACCTGGCGTGTTTTCACTAGCAGCAGCTGGTCTCACACCCAAGCACTTGTCCTGTATCTTGCTCTTGACCATCTGAATCGTGTCACCGCAGCCCACCTGGAATGCAAGCTTCATGCTGCAACCCCTTAGACTGGGTCAAGATGCTACAACAACCCTGTGCATTCTGACATTCGGGTACACCTCGAGGGTCACAGTCTTGCCCGTCAGGGTCTTAATGAAGATCTGCATCCCTCCGCCACTTGACCGCGACTCGCTGAAGATCTTGGCCAGCTCCTGTCCTCAGCTCGGAGCTCCAAACATTCTAAAAACAAATCCCTTGCTTTGCCCTTCTTGCCCATTCAATCACTTCGGGCTGTCCCCAAAGAGTTTCCGAGTCATAACGTGCAGGATCTCAATAGTTGTCCGTTTGAGATTCTGTCAGGCTCCGCGCCAAGCGCCAAGATCGAGAGCTCGTTGGCGACCAGATCGAGTTCCTTTCTCCGCAAGCGTCACTGGAAAGAGAACATTACCCCCTCCCCGACCCCCACGCCCCCGCTGCTTGGCAGAGCCATGCTGCAGAGCGACCACATCAACCCAATGGTCATCCGTGCTGTTCCTCACGTGGCCGAAGGTGTGCAGTGTCACCACAGGCTCGACATCCATGTCCGCACTGACCAGGACAGCGTCGGCTTCCTCCCTCGGCAGGTCCAGCCGATACATGCACTTCCACTCCTCGCAGCGGTCCTTAGACTCACTTAAGTGCAGTTTGGGGATTGTCTACGGCAAGTTGTGAAACATGTTGGCCACAAGCCGAGCTTCCACATAAGAGACCCGACAAAGTCCCTCGCCTGGAGACTCACCGTGCGCACGGATGGAGATCGCCTCACGGCTGTCTTTCGGTGGTGGCGGCGGCTTGGGCATCTGGTTGGCCAAAGCAGCAGTTAAGGACTTGCTAAGCTCCTCCTGCATGTTCGCGTCCACTAGAGAGACTTGGGCTATGTCCTCGAATGAGACCTTGTGAATGATGCCCCATTGCTCCTCAAAGAGATGCACAGTTGAGGCGTACTCCTCCGACTCCTTGCAGCCCTCGATGGCCCGCCGCGCTCGCTCCACCATGAGCATCTTGCCGGTTACGGTCTTCCGGTCGCCCAAACTTACCGTGAGCTGCACTCCACGGCAGGACTCCAGAAAACTCGCCATGGAGCTGTGGTTGAAAGGATAAGCGGTCCCCGACAGCAAGGGTCCAACTGCCTAGGTCTGGCAGCATCTCTTTGTACGTCACATTACACACAATTACGTTTGCAGGACAGCACAAAAGATTGTGTGACATTACATTGCAAGTCATCACATCTGAACTCGTGGCACTACATGTCATGGCATCAATGAATCATGACATGGCATGACACTTCATTGCTTCCTAGCATGTCCTTACATGTGCATGAAGTTTCAAGTTAATATGTATATACACACATAATGGCTATATCAGCATGAATCTTCCCGTACGCTGCACGACCCTACTCTGCACTGAATCCATCAATCGATCATTGCACTACACTACCCCATCACACATGCATACATGCAGCACACATAGCGACTTACAGACATTCATAGAGATGCACACGCATACGTACATACCGAGAGACGTACAGACATACAGACCATGCATGCATACATACAGAACAGACAGACAGACAGACAGACATGCGTATGTCTATATATGTATATATGTATATATGCATATATATATATATATATATATGCGCATGCAATGTACACATACATATATATATATATATATGGCAGACAAGAAGAAGTTGAACAATTAAGGAGGAAAAGGGCGGGTGTTGTTTTCTTCACATGGCCGGGGGCCTTGCCTGATTGGCCTTGCCGAAGATGATGGCGGCACCGCCCGGCGCTGAGGCCGAGAGCGTGTTCACCACCAGCTTCCGCCGCGCCTCGGGCACCCGCAGCTCGAAATCCGCGCCACCTCGGACTGAATCATTGCAAACGTTAAGCAAAATAGAACGAGGAAGGGCTATTCTCACTGAAGGCGACACGCAAGCAAAGCTCTTTTTTCTCGGGTTGCTACCGAAAAGGGCTCAAAAGGCGAAAGGAGAGGGCTGCCCTGGCAGGACTGACTGACTGACTACCCCCCGTTCAGTAGCAGCAACCAACGGACGGGCATCCCCCCCCCCCCCGGCGCAGGCAGAGGAGCGCGAAGAGATCAGAATCCTGGAAAGCAAACAAAGAGGCGACCAGTGGGAGTAGGCCGCTGCCCGAAGTCAGGGGCGAATTCCACACCATCGGAAGAGATTGCGGTGGGACCTAGTACCAGCAAGAAACGGTGCCAAGCAGAGGATGACTCTTGGATACATATGGGCTGCTGAGAGCAGATCACAGATACCACAGACACCATCACCTAGGTCCTCGGTGCTTGCCACTCATCCTTCAGCTTGCCTTCTGGAAACAACAACACGCCTATGCAGGCTCGGCCAAACACTCTTCACTACGAGCTTTCGGTTCTCTCTGCGCTCCATGGCATCTTGGTGCCACACCAGGAAAGGACACGTTGCTAAAGCGAGATCACGAGAAGGCTAGACATTTCTTAAGCATTAAGGTACAGCCAACGGCGAAGAGCGTCTGTCCAGGCAAAGTTGTGGTCTCACTGGTTTGAATTTAAGGCAGTTTGAGGCCAGTTGTGATGGAAAGGCAAGGTTCGAAAGTTCAAAGCAACGAAGCTACGAGGCCTGAAGCTTTAGGGCAACACACCAACCGGAACCGAAGCCGGAAGCGACTTGGGAATGCAGCCATGCGGCTGTCCAGCTTGCCCTCCCTGACACAAAATGCCAAGTTGTTCTTGTAGAGGGTGATTCGGGCGAGATCTAACGGCTGCGTCATCAGGCCGTGGCAATGCGTAGGCGTGACTGCACTACTCCACACCAAGTTACACAGACGGCTTGTAACCTGGCAACCATGACCTGGCCATGAATGCGATTCATTGGTAGAATACAGCATCGCACCGCATGAAGCAACACACCCTACCACGATTCCTTGGGCCCGTAAGTAATGGAAACTGCGCGCAGAACATGATCAGCTAGGGCTGGCATCGTCATGTATTGCTGAAGGCAACATGGCTTAACAGGAGTTCCCCAAGCGATCCCCGCATGTTTTCCAGAGCAGCTGAGCTGGCATCCTAGTTGGGGGTGGGGAACGGTGAGGACGAGGATGGGAACATGGATTGGAAGCCACAGCCTGGCAGCCTTGGAAGTGCAGCGTGGGAGCCTCAGAAGGTTCTGGCATCAAAAGCGTAACCACGTGGTGCCCTTGTCAAGAAGAGCGCCCGGAGCGTCCCTTTGGGCCCCGAGAAAGCTGTGCGTTCTGTTGGCAACTCGAGCCTGGAACCCTCGGACGCAAGTGGCACACACCCCGTTTGCAGGGAGATGCCGCCCGACTGCCTTGCAACGCGCCGTCTGTGACGAGCGCAGGCCGCTAGGAAGAGAAGTGCAGAGGGCTGAGTCCAAGACATGCCCAGTCAGCTTCCCATAAAAACGGGTGTTTCTCAGCCCTCTGCAAGTGCCCTTGCACTGTAATTACAAGGCAGACCGTGAACTTCAAAGGATCTGCGAGAAGAGCATGCAACTTGGCTTAGGCCAGGCACTGCATGGCATGGCTTTTGACCTTGAAAAGGAACGAAGTAAGTTTGTGGGCGGTGGCAGGCCCCATTAGGCCTCATTAGGCCTCATTAGGCCTCATTAGGCCTCATTAGGCCTCATTAAGCCTCGTTAGGCCTCGTTAGGCCCCATTAGGCCTCATGAAAGGCCTCAGAGAACGACGGGCTCCTCGTAGTGATCGGATCCTGCAAGGAGAAGAGCACATGGGGCAGGAACAGAATGGCACAGAAATTTCTGGAATGGATGAGGCCCGGCCTAGGGAGGGCATCGTAGGTTCTTCGCGGGGTCCCAAGCACGACGACAGCTCAGCATGCCACAGCCGGTTGGACAGCACGTTTTGCGCCACAGATTGCCTCGTTGCGTACTCAGAGGATTCTGCCGCACGTCTGCCCAGGGCCAAGGGCCAACCATGGGGCAAAGAGGAAAATTGCTTGTGGCCGAGTGGCGCCCACCTGGCCCAGGGTCCCCCACCCCCAGAAAGGCCCAGCTCCACCGGGTCGTTGATGGCTCCAAAGCAAGGGTCCGCGATTTCGGACTCCACCTCACTTGACGACAATTGCTTTACCGCTCCCCAAGCAACCGCCATTAAAGCAAGCAGTGCTGTCGCTCTCTGTTCTTGTTTTCAATCAGTTGGTCGTAAGGTCGCTCTTCTTGCTAATCGGATCGGAGATGATCCGAAAACTCAAGAGGGCCGGGATCACACCCAGGGAGCGGGTGGGTGGGTAAAACTTCGGGTGTGATCCTTGATGCCAAAATGGCCACAAAGGTACACACACATTCCCACCAACCACGCTGAGCATTTGTCACTTCAACAAAGCAAGCAATGTTTGACATGACAATTGCTTTACCGCTCCCCAAGCAACCGCCATTAAAGCAAGCAGTGCTGTCGCTCTCTGTTCTTGTTTTCAATCAGTTGGTCGTAAGGTCGCTCTTCTTGCTAATCGGATCGGAGATGATCCGAAAACTCAAGAGGGCCGGGATCACACCCACCTGACCTTGCGGCTACTGACCAGAGACGACTCCCATCCTGCTGTGGCGGTCAGGGCGCAAACTCAAGAACTCTCCGAGGACGACGAGTACGATGACTCTGAAGACCCCGACGCGGAACTCGCAGACGAGTTTGTCCGACGCGCCGAGGGAAAACATCTCTTGCACCTCCTGCCCTCGCAATCATTGCTAACCCAGCGAAAAAGGGTATGGTCCCTGGCGAAAGGCCATGAACAGTAGGCCTTCCAGTGCCTTGGGTGCAAAGCATTACTGGGAACCGAGAGGTCGGTTCGGCACCGATGTATCTTTCCTCCAGGTGAGAGATTCAAAATGAGCCTTTCGGAGCTGTCATGGGGCACAGATGGCGGCGGCGGCGCTTCTGTTCCAATCAGCTCATCGCACCAGTCGGCATCCGGGATAGCTAAGGAAGGTCTAGCCTTCCGGAGAAGTGCCTCCAGCTCACGACGTGCTCTGGCAAGTGAGTCCTTGTGGCCCGCTTCGATTGCCAGCTCTGACAGCTGCGACAGTGGAGCTTCTCTGACGTATCTGAGGATGACATCTGAGTCCCACCGCCCGAAAATTTGGATTCTCCAAAGCTCGACCCCTCGAGCGGCCAAGTACTGTGCCCCCGTGGCACGTGCCGAATGACCGGTGAAGGCTCGGGCGCCATTGGCCAAGCAAACGGGGACGCCAAGAGCGCGCGCGATGGCCTGAAAGGTGTCAGCCCAGCCCGCCTTCGAGGGCGGCGCCCCGTTGATGTCAACGAAAACGGGCTCCAAGGGACCGCGGCTGCCCACCAAACGAAGAACGGAATGGTAAGGGCAGAGCCGGGGACTCAGCACTTCACAGGAACAGGCGTGCTTTCGAGTCGCCCCCAAAGCCGCGACGTCTGTTTTAGACGAAGGCAAGAGCCAGGCTACCGTCTTGGACTCATGGTCGAAAGTAAGATGCTGGATTCGGGCATGTGAGGCCTCGATTTCGCGAAGGAGCCACCACGATGCTACAATGGTGGCTGTCCCTGGGTCGCGGGGACCGTTGGTGACCATAGCCACGTCCCTAGTAACGCTCGGGACTTTGTCCATTGGAAGCGCCGAGGCCTGTTTGGACGGCCCCAGGGCGCGCTTGCACGACCGGGAACACACTCGATACGCGAGCGCCAGCTGTTCGCTCCAGGCGTGCCCCCGATGGATGTGTTCCTGCTTCGCAAGCTCCAGATACTGCATTGCAGACCGGTACCCGGCGGCTTTAAAGGCGCCCATAACGGAATATATGCCATCAGGCGTGAGCCGAAATGGTTCGAGTCTGGCTCGCTTTGAAACATCGCACCAAAGTTTGAGCCTTGACTCTACCGGGCCTACGGATGTAACCGACCTGGAATCGGCTAGGAGAAGTTCCTTACACTGCTCGGGGTGGCTTGCCGCTTCAAAAAGCTTTGCAGAGCTACCCCTACAGTATGGAACCGGTTCCCCCCGCCTGTTCCGTTGTCTCTTTCTCTCTTCTTCTATGACTACGCTCCCTGCCCCTGACCCGTCCGGCTGCCTGACATCTTCCACAGGCCGCCCGAGAGCAGGACCTTCGTGTAGGACGCCGGCTCGCCTGGGGTTCGGCGGAGGCACGGGGGGGTTACCACTAGCACTAGGCCAGAACGCTTGCCCAAGCCTCCTCTTTGGTCTGGGCATCGCAACTTTGAGCCTGCAGACATGGCAAGTACATAGAACTGCTCGACGAGTGAGAGTGAGAGAGTGAGAGAAGTGAAAGAGCGAAGTGTGCGCATGACAGCAACGGCGCATGTGCGCACAAACTAATGGGAGCGTGTCTTTTCAGACCACCTTCCAGAAGTCGGCGCCCAGCTTCACCTCACAGCGAGGGGTGGCTAGCAGCTCCGACGGGAATGGCTTTCGTTCCGGAGCGCTCAACCTCGAGAGTGCGTCCGCCTGTACATTGGACACACCCGCGATGTGGACCAGCCCCCTTATTTGGTAGCATCGGGTGGCCTGGTCAAAAGCAAACTCCCGCGCCAGCACATTCAGGGCCGGTGACTTAGCGCTTCCCTTGGACAATGCCATCAGGAAGCCTAGGTTGTCCGACTTCGCCCGAAACACCGAGCCGTGGGTGAGTGCCGGTAACCACAGTCTGAAAGCTACCAAAAGGGCGAGGCCTTCCCATAGGGTGTTGTAGCTTGACACCCCCCTTTCCGCTGAAAATTTGGCGAGGATGTCGTCCGGGAGATGGCTGTGGAAGTATGCCAGCGGCTCTCCATTTCGTCGGCACACTCCACCGATGCCCCATGGCGAGGCATCTGTCACCAGCTCCAAGTCAGTGGCCGGCGGGTTGGCGTAGAAGATCCTCTCGAGTGTCTCGGTGCCAGACAGCAACGCCTTTACCCAACGAAGTGCCGGGCTGATCCTTCTAACATGAATCAACTTTCTGGTTCGAGTGTAAGGTGAACCATCACTCGTGATATCATGCTTCGAAAGGGCTGCCCAGAACGTCGCCAGGAACGGCCGAAGGTGTGGCACCAGACCAGCCACAAATGAGAGTGCCCCGGCGTATGATCGAAGTTCCTTAGCTCCAATCACGGCCCTACCTAAGTGCTTCTCGGTCTCCGCCAGGAGTTGCGCGACCTTGGCCTTGGGTATGGTCACCACGACGGCCTTCTCCTCGTCCCTGCAGGATATGCTTGCGCCGACCCACTCGATGCGCTTGCCCCCGGTGGCTTTTGAGAGCTTGACGGGGAAGCCAGCGACGGCGGTCCATAGGAGAACTACGGCCAAGTCCGCGGCGGCGGTCTCGAGGTCGGGGCCCTCCAAGGTATACACCGGGTCGTCTACATAGACCTGGGGATCGGCCAAGGACACAGCGGCTGTGGTGCGACCAAGCCAAGCTGCCATCCGGCCCCATATTGTTGGCGAGGAAGCTGAGCCGAAGACGAGGGTGTTGAAGACGATGAGGTCGTGGCCGGCTCTCTTGTTTCGCCTTCTCGGCACCGCTGCCACGGTGAACTTCCTGTCCTTGCCTGCTGGTATGTTCATGAAGGCGTCCCGTATGTCGACGCCGGCCAGGTAGGGACTGCGGCCGCGCTTATAAGCTGCCAGGAGCGAGGCCACGACGTCGAGTAGACGTGGTAAGATGATCCGCTCCCCCTGGTTGCAGGCCTTGTTGACGTTTGACTCCTTCAAGTCCCATATCACCCTGGCCTTCTTCACTTCCCGGCCTTGCGCGTCCCGCTTGTTCTTGACGAGGACGCCAAGCTTGTTAAGGACAGGTTCGTCACCCAACTGCTTGGAAGCGGCCTTATACGAGCTCACCCGATGGCAGAAGCCCCTGGCGACATAGTCCTGGATGAGTTCGTCAAGCACTTCCGCCTCCTCCTCGGCCGAGGCGTAGTTGCTCCATCCTTCCAGGGCCCGACGATCCACTTGACTATGCGGAACCAGACCTTTGGCCTCGGTTGCCGGGAAAACCCCGGTAGTGCCAATGGGTTCGCTGATCCCCAGCGGGGCACCATGGTCAAGCCAGCTTGCGAGCGTAGTGGAGTCTGGGTCGTCGCTTGCGTGGCCCCAGGCTTCTATGACTGAGGCCTGAATGGGTGTGTTGGCAGGCGCCGTGCGGGTTCGATGCCTGACACTGTCTGTGGCCCCGAGCGCTGTAAGGACGGCCGACCTTGTCTTTTCGAGGAGATCGACAGGGTAGTCCTTGGGCTCCCTTCCTTGTAGGATGGCTCGGGCTGGCTCCACAAGCTCTGGCCATTGCTGAAGGCTTTGTAGGAGGATTTTATGCACAACCCTCCCAAGTCGCCTGGACTTCGGGAGCCTTCGCAATGAGAGGCGAGGATTCCTCATGCCCCCCAAGGCTCGCTTGTTCTCAGCCTCCCGCCTGTTACTTTCATCGCAGGCGGGAAGGGCCGCGAACTCAGCAGCCGGGTCCCATCCTCACAGATCTTCCTTTTCCAGGGATTGGAGCCGGTATCCTTGGTAAAGCGCATTGGCCACGACCTGTGAGAGGTGAGGTGTGTACTCACCTCGCTGCTTGGTTGGGGACGCTTTCTCCTTGTGGGCGTTGACTGAATGGTTGCAAGTCAAGCCATGGAGGTCCAGAAAGTTCACGTGGTCCGCGACCAGAAGTTGAGTTGGCCCCCGAGTAGCGTGGCCCAGTCGACAGCGATCGAAGTTTACCGTGACCACTCTGTCGAGCTGAGCCAGCCGCCTTATCAACGGGGCTTCCCACAAGGACGGGTTGTCACCGTCGGCCGCAGGGTTCTCAAGTCCCCAGGTGCGGTGTTGATCCCAAGCGGCTGCGAGGACGTCGTGGGTCCTTTCGGTCAGGACCTTGGCTTCTTTGTCTGGCGCCTTGGCGGGCGTCGAGCACCAGATGACCTCAAAGCTGCCAGCGACGACGTCTTTCTCGATGAAGCCGAAGATGGCCTCATCGATCACATCCGTTCCCTTCTCGGCCTTGAGGTCTACAATGCAAACCATGAAGCCGTAGTGGGCCAGCCAGTTCGGGAGGTCGCCCTTTCTGGTCTGGCCCGGGAAGAGAACCAGCGCCCAAGGCTTCGGCACATTGTTTGTCGCCGGCTTTGCCACCCATGTCCCATATGCCCTAGGACCCTTTACCAGAACGGGGTAACTCGGCAGTGTGTGGCCCAAGGGCGGCACGTGAACCAAACTTCGCCTAAGCCTGGCAGCCTCGGCCGGACCAGCTGGTCCAAGAACCGTCGGCTTGGGCCCCGGCTTTGGCGAAGAGGTAGATGTGGTCGGCTCTGGCAGCACTTGCTTCCTCTTCTTCGGCCGGGGCGGAGTTGGTGGCTTGACCTCAGCAGGGACTTCGGGACGGGAGGCCGGCAGCGCCTTTGCCTGAGCAGTCCTGTCGATGAGCTCCTGGTTGGGGTCCACGTTTGGCTTAGCAGCTACGCTCGCCTTTGTTGCGGCGCCCATGGCCAACTCAGTGTGAGGCGGGTCCCCGGTTCAGGCTTTTGGGCACTCCAGAGCTTGGTGTGGCCCCAAGCAGAGATTGCACTGGTGACTGCACTTGTCCTTGCAGACACCCTGAGGCTTCTTGTTGCCACACCTGCCCCGGTTGTACCCGTCGCAGATCCGGGCCCCACGCCTGTTGAGGACATAGACGTTACCCTTCTTCTCGCTGAGATCCTCCCCCTCGTACTTCTTCTTCTTGGTCTTCTGCTTTTTGCGAAGAGGGCCGTCGTCACCACCGTCCTGCTGTGGCCTTTTAGTGCCCCCTCCTGAGCCCAGGCCTGAACTCTGCTGCGAAAGCCAAAGCGTGGCAGGAGTGACCAGCTCACGTGTCCAGAACTCTGAGTCCCTCACAGCCGCAGCAAACGCCGCATTCCACGGCCTGGCCTGGGTGTACCCGTACTCTGGCTTGTCGTGGAGGATGCGGCGGAGGCGTTCCATATGCTCGCACCTTAGCCTGTTTTCAGCCCGATACACCAGCCACCATGCACTGTCACCGAACTGTGTGACGAAGCTGCGGACGTGTTCGGCATAGGCGTCCAACCGTTCAGCATCTGCAACTTCGAGCAGGAGGAGCGAAGTTCGGAGCACCTTCCAAGCCTCCATCCAGTTGTGGTAGGACGCAGGGCCAGGTTGCTCTCTCTTCGTCCACTCGCCCGTCGCCGCATTTAGCTGGTACGATGTGAACGTTTGTTTCCTCAGCAGCCTCAGTCCATGAGGTCCGAAGAGGCTGAAGTCCGCGTAGGGGGCTGATCCCGAAGCCACCACCTGCTTGATGGAGGCAAGCTGGTCGGCAGAGGGATCAGCCTCCGGCGAAGGAAAATCCCCATACTTGGCCTTGTAATCAGCGTACAGCTTCTGGACCTCCGTGTTGGCCAACGGGGAAACCTCTGCATCCAGGGTGGGGTCCAGGACTGCCGAGAGCTTGAGCTTCCTAGCTCCGACTAGGGCTGCCGCGGTTGCTGCCCCAGGGCCCGGGGCCGGGACAACCACAGGTGGCCCAGCAGTTCCTGGTGAGTCGGGCTGCTGCCCCATGAGGAGAAGGGCCACCCGACGCGTGGACTCAACCCTTGCTGCTTCCACCAAGGTGAGGTCGCGAAGAGGGCCTGGCGTGCCATCTGCAGCAGGTGGGCCCCTGACCTTCAATCCTGTGACCGCCGTATCCCAGGCAGGTCTCGGGATCAAGGCCACCTCTCTCACCCTAACTGGGTCTCCAAGGGCATCTTTTAAGGAGGCCTCTAGACCGCCCGTAACTCCAGCCCATGCGTAGACACCCGCCAGGTTCGTGATGGCCTGTAGCTCTTCAGCCGTGGGGTCCATCACTCTCAAGGACGGGGTTCTACGTAGGGCGCCTTTCCAAGTGGGGTTGCTGAGCCTGCTCTGGGGCTGTCCTGACGGATCGCCGACCACAGCAGATGCTCAAGGCCCACAAGTAAGAGCCCACAGCTAAGAGTGCAACGTCCAGGGTCCGGGGCTCCCAGAACACCTCAAGGAGGCCCTCAAAAGAGGAATCCAACTCGAGTTGTCCAGGAACGACCACCGGGTCCCTACACGCCGCACCCACCTGTTGCTGGACCACCCTAGTAAAACTTCGGGTGTGATCCTTGATGCCAAAATGGCCACAAAGGTACACACACATTCCCACCAACCACGCTGAGCATTTGTCACTTCAACAAAGCAAGCAATGTTTGACATAACAAACAAGGACAAGGAGAACTCAAACACCTTCGAATCTTCGAATCGGCCGCGGGGCAATGGCTTGATCCCTCCTCCAGTAGAAGAGCGTCTGGGCCGCCCAGAGGTAACCGTAGGCGTAGGCCGTCGGGATGGGCCGCGACCATTCCTCTCATGACCCAAGTTCCTTCATCGTACTCATACGCAGCCCGAAAAAGCTCCAACCCCCCCAAGCGCTCATCCCTCGATGATGGCAGACAATTCTCTCCAAAAGCCCTTTCTTGGGGTCTTGGGGACTTCCAGAGACTTGCAGTGAAACTTCCAGAGAGACCCCACACTCACACAAAGCGACACACATGGGCCGTCCAGAACCAGACGCTTGGCATCACCACCCAGCACCTCGAGGCCAAGGTGGGCTGCCCTGGCAGAGACCACGGCCTCGGCTGCGCAGCCGGAGGCTCGGAGAGGGACAGAAGAGACAGAAGGTCCTTGACCTCTGCTTAGGACCTCTGCGCTCTCTGCGCTCTCTGCAGCCTCTGTCCCGGGCCTGGGCAGCCCGCACCGCAGCGCGACCGGCCGCGAGGCGACTGCGACACTCACCCGGCGAGCAGAACGCCTCAAAAAGCTGCAAAAACAAACGCGCCAATGAACGCTCCGTCAGTGCTCTTCTATAGCAATATATGCCAGGCTCGTCATGATTGTTCTGCTTTCTTGCCCAGGAGCTGCGTATTCGTAGAGCGCTAGCCTGGCAGGCAGCGGCCGTGATCGGCATGCGTCGTTTCGCCGCAAGCATGGGAAGCCCTTCACGCAAAAGCATGCACTGGTGACACTTGCGAGCACCGCAAAGCCAGCAGCTGCGCCGAATCTGCCAAGTCCTGCACCACCTTCCATTACAAGCTCCCTTCAAGAGATTCGTGGTGGGGGCATGTTAATGTGAGAGCCCAGCATTCTTGACACTTCCACCTCGCGGTGGCTGGGCGACTGCATTGCAGGGAGCGCCACAAAGCGTGCGGCCAGAGCATGGAAGGTGGCATTGGTTTCACGGAGCAGCGGCCAGAGCTGCTCCTTGGACAAGCTGGAGGCTCGGAAGAAAGGATCAAACTTCAAGCGTCAGACTCACAGGCACCCTCAGAAGCATCAAAAGCCCTCAGGTGCCTGGAACCAAGCCCGCCGTGACTGGCGCAACCCCTCGCCATCGAAGGCCTCCGCGCTGCCCCCCTGAGGCGCAGGAGCACAAGGCGCACGAGGGCAAGCGCTCTTTTACAATCTGGTGCCTTGCACCTCCCGGCCTCACCCAGCAGCCGCAGCAGCCGCAGGCTCGCAGGCGGCGTCTGCAAGACTTTCGCGAGTCAAGTCCCCTTTCCCCTGCTATCGATTTTTCGTCCCACCCACACATTGCGCCAGCGAACTACCGAATCCCAAGCATAATCCCAAGCCTCGCGCCAGAGCTCCATGAAGTGCAGCCGGTCGGGTTGGGGAGCGCCCTCACACAGACCACGCTCTCATGACTCTTCTCTTCGCATCTCTTAACTGTCTCTTTGTGCCCGCTTTCCTTCTCCTCGTTCGTGACAGGACCAACCAATCTGCTCTTAACTCAAAGGCTCGCGACAGGTATGCGCTTGCGCATTTCCTTTGATGGTCTGTTCGTCCTTCTTCGGCTTAAGTTTGGCCACTGGGACTTGCTTGCCCATCTCCCTGTTTGGGGAGCGCCTCGCCCAAGTAGCGCGCCACCAGTGAAGCAAGGTCGCTTAGACCCTCCGAGCCTGCCACGGCCGTTTGCACTCGGTAGATACTAAAAGTATACACTCGATACTAAATGCTAAAAAATGCCGTGCGCTGTGTGTGCGCGTCGCCTTGAAGGTAGGCAATGCCCGTGGCCTCTCAGGATGGCACAGACAAGACTGACAGGGAGAGAGAGGGGTGAGAGGGATTCTCGGATTCTCGCACGTACTCTCAACATTTCTCAGCCGTTCTCTCACGCGGACTCGGGCTCGCAATGCTGTCGCATTCTCAGGCGAGGCTCCGATCCCGGCCCTGCGCCCGGCGCGGGTGTGGTTCTTGTGCCTCGCCGAGCAGAGAAGCCCCCGACTGAATCCCTTCTCCCTCCCTCCCTCTCTCTCTCTCTCTCTCTCTCTCTCTCTCTCTTGTCAAAGAAGCCGCTCTCGCACTCCCAAACTCTCTCCCAAACGATATCTCCTCTCATCTCTCCCGTGAGGCGGCGGCCGTCCGCCCTCCGGCCCTGGGCAGAAGGCACATTCGCACTCTCGCTTTTCCCACTGAGAAGCCTACAGAAGAAAAAAACACACGAACAAATTCCCGCCTCGATCAGCAGTTGCTGCTGCGCTGCAGCGAAGTCCACGAGGAGCTCCGTGAGGGCGTCTCGCCTGCAAAGCGTTTTCGGCATCTCTCAGCCTTAATAATACAGAAAACCACGTCATGGGGGCCTGCGTTTTGAGACATTCAATTTTTGTATATTTTCCTATGTGTATGTATCTATATGTATATATTACGAGATGTGCAGACGAGTATTTTCTGTGTCTATTTATGCAGATAAACATACCTAGCAATATACAATATATTTAATGATTTACATAAGAGGAAGGAATAGGTGTGCAGATGAGTCGAGGAGATAGTAAGGGTATATATGTAGAGCTAGGGGCTGGGGCAGAGAGCAGAAACAAATGTCGAAAAAAAAATAACCCCAAAAAAAACTCCCCTCCCCCCTAATTTTTGTTTCTTTCTTTTTTTGGGAGCCCCCCCCCACCCCCCCCCCCTCTGCCTCTGATACTTTTTGTATGGCCCCGGGGGGGGGGGGGGGGTTTGGCCTGGCCAGGGCCATACAAGAACCATTAGAGGCAGAGAGGGAGGGGGGGGGGGGGGGGGGGGGGGGGGGGGGCTCCCAAAAAAACACATCGGGGGGAGGGGAGTTTTTTTTTTCTCCGAAATTTGTTTCTGCTCTCTGCCCCAGCCCCTAGCTCTACATATATACCCTTACTGTCTCCTCGACACATCTGCACACCCATTCTTGCATCTTATGTAAATCATTAAATATATTGACACATATAGTACTCGTCTGCACAAATCTCAGAACGCATGCCACGTGGTTAGATGATAGCTTAGAATACTTTTTCGTGAATCTAGACCTCTGGTTTGTGTGTTGCGGGGTATTAGTTTGCCATTCTGTGTAATCAACGCTTTCCATACAAGTCTGTATACCAACAGTTAAATATCTTATGGGTTGAGGACTACGAATGCTATGTTTAGTTTCCATGAGCACCAACACGAAAAGGTGGCGGCGAGCAGATAAGATTACAAAGCATGCTATATGCATATATGTATAGAGTATGCGTTTGTAGTTTTACTCTTATTGTTCGTGCTTTTTGGGGGCATTTGCAAGATTAGTAGTGCTAGTGCTCACATGGTTAATGCTAGTCTTATGATTAGCAGTGTTGGCATTCTTCGTAGCGATGGTGTCGTTGAAAAACTTAGTCTTACTAGTATCGCTAGAAATTTCTCCTTATGAATTCAATTTCTCCTTATGAATTCCCAAACGTTTTGGGCCTAGCATCCCACATCTCAATTCCTACACTCCTGTGCTCATAGATTGGGGGGTCCAGCCCCACCTTCAAATTTCCAGAAGTTTTCGGACCCATTTATCTATATTCCACAGCCTATGCACTTTGGGTGGTGTTATGCCACATTCCACAATATCAAGTTCTGAGGCCCGGCATTCCGTGTTGCAAGATTCCAAGCTGTATACTGTATGGGGCCCAGGGTCATACTCTGGGAACGGCATCCCATATCCTAAGATTCCACTATTTCGTAGGGCTTTTGTCCTATGACAACGCAAACAAATATTTAGTTGAAGATTTAAGCATACGCTATATGAGCACATCTACCTATCTATCTCGGTGACTGCCTGTATACGGGACTGCACGAGACTACCTAATGTTAACGTAGTATTAATAAAGCCCCTAATATTAAAGTACGTCAGGTGTCCCGGCCGCAATAATAAAGCCCTTGAAATAAAGTACGCCAGTCGGGGCTTGTTGTTTTTTTGGGGGGGTTTGATTGAAGGGGGGCTCCAAGAAAGGAATCCGTATTCAAAGGGGCCCCTACTCTATTTGGAGGGGTTTGATTGATGGGGGGGGGGGGGGGTTATTATTACTAGGTCAACATTAGATGAGGGGCCAGCACAAACGCGAATACTGTGAACAAAGGTTGTTATTTCTGGAATTCCGGGGGCTAGGGATTGGAGATTTCTCTATCTCAAAGTTGTACTTCCTTGGTACTCCCAACCCGTTCGTAGTTTGTCAGTAGTAGTTTTAGCAAGACTAGTACTGGTAGTGCTAGTGCTCGCATCATTGGTTTTAGTATTTTGATAGGACCCCTCATTCGGGGGGCGGTGCCAACAGTTCCAGGCATTGCCCTTTCCACTCTGAGGGCATACTGGCATGAGGTGCCTGGTGCGGGGGATGGCTGACTGTTAGCCATGGTCGGTCGGCGGCCCCTGCTTTTGACATCTGTTGTGAAGTGAATGGAGTCCGAGGAGCCCCCCCCGTTTTCCCTTTTTTGCCTCGGGTGTTGACGTTTTCGGAACCGGGGGGCGCGGCCAGCCTGAACTCCAACCGGAGGGGGCAATGACGTATCGGAGCCCCTTGAGAAGGCAGGAGGGATAGCGCCTACGGCATAGTTACCAACTACCCGGATCACGGGTCCTAGATTGCCGTGGTGTTTGGGTGTGCGAAAACCTACGTTTTACCTGGGTTTCTGGAGGATTCCTAAAACAGGAGGCCCAAAAAACAGCAAAAAAACTACTTCGATGTTTACTGAATTGGGGGCTTTGGTGTTAAATGAGATCGTACTTCAGCCAAAGGCATGGACGCTTGTGACAGCTTTTCTTCTTCCACATCCTTGCGCAGTATGTTGTACAACGAGGCGAAAACGTGGAAAATACCAGTGTTTTGGGCATCGTCGCAATTGGCATGGACGCTTGTGACAACGTGTCCTGCTCCGCACTGTTGCGCGGTATGTCGTACAACGAGGCAAAATCGCGGTAAATACCAGTGTCTTGGGCATCGTCGAAATTGGCATGGACGCTTGTGACAACGTGTCTTGTTCCACATCCTTGCGCAGTGTGTTGTACAAAGAAGCGAAAACGCAGCAAATACCCGAGTTTTGTGCATGGAAGCAATATGAATGACGTTCTTATCCCCCCTCCCCCCCCCCCCCCAAAGCCGGAAACAGGCCATAGATTGCCGAAAATGCCGAAAACCTCGCGGCAATCTAGGACCCGTAATCCAACTACCCACCCAGTTGGCAGTCGCTCCTCACTCACTCACTCACTCACTAGTATTTCGATAGGTATTCGTAGCATTATTCGCAGCATTGGTGCCGTTAGTATTCTTAATGTGGGGCCAACATACGACCTTTAAAGCACCACATTCACACCTCCAATGTTGGAGCCCACCATGCCACTTCCAAAATTCCACACTTCCGTAGCACCAAAAAAACATCTATGGGTAGAGCGGGTGCTTCATGTTACGGGCTTCTCCACATCTCTTCCCTTTAGGTCTGTCAACTACATTTTTTGGAGCGTTCCCTCATGGCCCCTCTATATATATATATATACACCTGTATATATATATATATATAGGCATTTCAATGTAGCCCATAGTCTGAATTTTGTACAAGGGTGGTAAAGGGCACAGGCCCGCCTGGCCAGGATGTGGGGGGAGGGTGCCTGGTGGGAGGAAGCTGGAGGAGCGGGTTGGGGGGCGGCAAAAAAAACACGATTTGTTTGTTGACTTTTTTCAGAGGGCGGGTATTGTCAGCGTCCTACATGGGTGAATGGCGAGGTTTGGGCCTCCATTCTTTTCAGAGGCCCTTCTGTAGTTTTTCCTTTGAAGATTCTGCACAGGCAGCTTTAGCTTGTTAGGAACCGTCGGAACCGTCCTAACTGAAGTCATGAAGCAAGAAACAGTCGAAAATCGAGGGCCCCCATGACGTTGTGTACTCGAATATTAGGAACAGCTTGGAACAACTTTCTTCCCCAGATTCACACATTGAGGCCCTGGCGTGGAGGTGGGCAGGAAACGGAAGAGGCGGTTGAAGGCCCCTCCGAGGCCTTGTGGCCTTTGCCAAGCCACCAGGGCTTGTGCCGAGTTCGCCTCTGAAAGCGAACTCAACGAAAGAGCGAAAGCACGAGAATAGCAGCGAGTAGCACAACAGCAACGAACTGATCAGACGTCGGGTCTGTGAGAACAATCCTAGGAGTCTCAGGCAAAGCGGCGAGCCAGTAGCCCCACTGCCAGCCGCTTTCAAAGTTCAGCTGGCCAAGCATAGGCGCCTGAGCTCTGCGCACTATCGGCACCCGGCCACGTCAACCCTATCAAATCTAGCAACAAACCCCCGGCTTGCAAAGATCTCTGTTGAGGCTTGAAAGCCGCGGATTCTGGGAAGGCTTCAATGTCTCTGACCGTGGCACTGCAGCCGGCATCGCATCCAATGTGTCTGCGTCCTGCTAAATCCGGAGATCTGTAAGGAAACTGTAAGGTCTGTGGGGTCCCTGGCATTCCTCCGAACTTGCGCCGTCCTCCAAGCGGTCGGATGCGTAGGTTGGCGCTAGAAACAGTGGCACGGAGATGTCGTAGTTGACCCAGTACGCGGTTTCCTTGAGGAGAGAAGGACAAGAGGAGAGAGAGAGGGAGTCACGTGACCTAAGAAGCCCCACACAGACGCCGAGACAGATGGGGTGAGAGATGGGGTGTGCATGGGTAGTGCTTTTTGCCCCAAAGCCGCAGGGTAGAAGACCACCGGCCGGCCCTGCTGCAGCAAGAAGCCGGTCCACTCTCCTGGGATTCTCATGCTCTCGCAACTCAAAAGCGGGAAGAGGGGGGGGGGGGTGGAGGCGGGGGGGCCTCTCAGTCCTCTCAAAGTCTGAGAGAGGATGTCTGCGAGAAATTTCGCACCCCTTCCTGGGCCCTTCCCGCCCTTGCCTTCCCCTTACCCTCAATCCACAGGCTTTCAACCCGAGTGCACAGGCCACGTGCTTTTGAAGGCAAGATATTCAGGTACGTGGCGAGATGCATCGAGAGCGAGGCACGGTGTTCACCGCAGAATAGAGTGCCCTCTCGCTCTCTTCATTCGGGCACCCTTTTGGGCATGCTTTTTTGATCCTGAATGCCTCTGAAGGCTCGCAAGTCTGAGAAGTTTGCGTTCCCATACGTCGGAGCTGGGTCCGTCAGGGAGTACGCTTGCACCGTGTGCGGCATGCTCACCTCGGCTTGGCTACAGAGAGGAGCCTTTTAAAGGGTGAATTCCCAAAAGCCCGGGTGAAGAAGACCACTTCCCCTTGTCCCCCTGCTCTCGTGGCATCCATTGGGGAGACCCCGTCGGATGAGTGTCGCAGCCCAGCGGCGATCTTGGGGTCCGCGAAATAGTTGACTGGGAGTTCGGCTCAACACTCTGGCAAAGCAACACAATCGGCCTCTTTTGGACTCTTGTGGACTCTTGGCTGAGCCCAGGGCGATAGTTGAAATTCAGCGGCTCGTCTTGCTTCCCAGGCCTCCGGCACTTGCACTGCGTACGCTCGTGCACACCGGCCCTCGTAGCAACTCATGACAGCTGCCTGGGGTCTCTGAAGCCCTCTGCATGCTGTTTCGTGGAGCAGTGGTTCTTGACCAGCAACTTCCGTGGACCCAAAGCCTCCTTGCGGTGATCCGCAGTGACACCGGAGGACCCCCGGATGACTCCCGGAGGCCACGGGTTTAGACTCAGTGTAACGCAATGACATGAAGGGCATGGTCCTGCGTTTCATTCAGCAGGTGCGTCAGCTCACGGGCATCCAGTCCTGCTGCACAAAGGAAAACTCACTTTGCCGGACCTCCAGCACACTTTGCGTCTGTACAACTTTATCACTTCACCTTCACCACTTACAACATTACAAATGCCCCAAGGCGCTACCCCAAGGATCCCCAAAGCGTGCAAACGCTGAGCCTAACATGGTGGGATGCCACAGTCAATCAACATCTCCCAACCTTTCCTTCAAAGCCAAGCACTCAACCCGAATCCTCGTGTGAACTCCGTGCTGCCCAACTCAGTGCCAAGGTGATCGAAGCCGCAGCTCAACAACCACTGCACGCGCTGTCGGACCTGGGGATTGTTCCGCGGCTGGCCCACGAACAGAAGGCAGAGCATGGCATTGGGGCCATTTTCCACAGGATCTACAGCCAAAAAAGCTTTGAGGTGGAGTCGCGGCGGCCCTCGTCTGGCCTGCGCCGCATTGTCAGTGGGACTGCGCGTTGGCTTCGGCAGGAGGTTTAGCGCGTGCTGCTGCTTCAAGGTGAGGGGGACGTCGGCGCCAACCTGCACTGACACTAGCGTTCTCCTTTTTGGATGCTGCCAGCTTGCTCGAATGAAACTACAGAAGTGCACTCTACAACACGACGCATAGACCAATACACCCACAGGCCTCCAAACCAAGGTCGTGTGCTGCGTTGACGATGAGACGCAGCCGAGCTTGGCGCTCGGAGCTGGTTTCAAAGTCGGCCTTCACTGTCTTCAACAGATTTCCCAAACACGAGGAAAAGCATGACAACGAAAACTACAAAAGAGCCAAGGAAGCTTCACATCATGGGAAAACTGACTGACCGTGTCCTCTTTGGTCCGCACGTCGGCCAGCAGCATCCACTCCAGGTAATTCTGCTTCTGGGCCAGCATCCATTCCAGATAGTCCTTTCTCTTCTGTTATGTTTTCTCGTCTCTGCCTAGTGTTCTCATGCTTGCTTTTGGCAATTATTTCCCTAAACCCAGGCTAGCAGGCTCTTTTGCGGACACAGGGACAGATGGAGACGCAGATCGAGACAGAAAGACTTGAAGAGACCTCGAGAAGAACTCAGAAGGAGGAGCTCTTGCCTGGACAACGCATCCCCCGAAAGTGACACTCTCCCCTCCGCCCCCCTCCCCACCCTCCGCCCCCCCTTGGAAAACCTCTCCGCCTCATATGACAATATTGCATCTGCCTTCTTCCGAGCTGCTGGCCTCTTCGCTCTTTTTTCGAAGCCCCGAGAATCCCATTAGCCTCTGCACACTGACACCCTTATTCGGACCCCACCTTTGCTCCTACATCCTCTCTCACTGTCAGGAGAGGCGAGAGCTCCTCCCAAGCGGCCCACGCTTCCCGCCAGCTCTCCCGGGATTTCGTGCTGCCCAGGGCGTCGTAGCCGTTCAAGAAGTTTGTCAATTCCAGTGGGTGCTGTGTGTGGTAGTGGGTACCTCTCTCCACCAAAAACGGCTTGGGATGACACCTTTCTAGACCTGGGCCACTGCCTACAGCTTGAACTGCAGCTTGCCCTACAGCTTGCCTACACTACACAGCTTGCCTACACTGCCTACAGCTTACCCGTACCCAGGCACCTACACCCTGTGCTGCCAGCCTCGGAAACTCCAGCGAGGCGTCTCGTGGATATCCAGGGGTTGCCAGCTTTGCTCCGAAGCTTCGGGAATGACCTCGGATGCGTTTTCCTTCGCAAGACCCGGCGACCCGCACTCGAAGTGATCCCAGCTTGCTGCCACGGCGCTGGCTTCAGCGGATGCAAGAACCCAAAACCCAGCTGTTGAAGAAACTCATAGAAGGCAAAGCCCACCGCTCGCTTGGTCCTGCCAGGGACCGAATGTCACCTCTCAACTCTTTGAGCCCGCCAGATTCCCAGCTTAACCCCGAGAGCCTCCCGGCACAGACCACTAAGATCCGGCCCGAGGCATTGCCGGCGCGGAGAAGAAAGGATTCGGGAGCAAGAGCTGCCACCTCTTCATCCGACACCAGCAGCCCTTGGCCCACGAGGCCCACTTCACCGTGCAAAAGAACTCTTGAAACAACAATAAGTTTCCACGCGTCCATCTCGTTGGAGGTACAAGTGCGAGTAAGCCACTTCTCAAAAAGGGTTGCAACACTCGTGTGTTTGAAGGCACACGTAACTGCGCCTGTCGGTGCAACTTGTTGCCGCCCCAGCATTCTGCTGCGTGTTACTATACAGCCAAGATGGATAACGACTGGCCCAACCGCTGTGACTGTGATATCTTGTGATTAATCCTCATCACCGCTGGAGACAACAACAAGCAACAAACATCAGAGGGAGATTTGCACGAGACGGTCTGAGCTTGCCGCTTGTTCCCATGCATGTGGTCGGGCGCTGCGCCCGTCCGTCTACAGGCATGGTATTTGTTTAAGCACGGAATGGAGTAGTGCCGAAGTTTTTAGGGACGACTGAAGCCTCGTCCATTTGCACGAAATGAAGAACCGGCGTATGATAGCTACAACGCGGTAAGGTGTGGGGATGTGCGGGGGACTGGATCCCATCTGTGCCCAGGCGAGGTGCGCGCTTCTGGCACCGCGCCCAGCGCCACCAATGCTGTCGAGTCCCACCCGACCTGCAGGCGACGGAAGAGAGCTTTGAAGCAAGAACGGCACCCTGCATGTTGCTGGTTCAAGGGCTTGTTCGACTTGCATTCTCAAGAAATGCTCGTCCGCAAGGGCCTTTGAGATCATGCGTGGCGACATCATGTGAGCACTTTTGGATTGAGGCTGTTCCGCGGTTCTTGCTGCCCTTCGTTTCTTTTAAACCGTTTCGTTTAAAGAGCATTTGCTTAAGCTTCTCTTTGCTTTTTTGAATTCTTTTTGTTGTGTCTCCCCCCTTTGCCTGGCTCAGCCGCAGCTCCGCGCGGCGCTGCAGGGCCTCGAGGCCCCAGGCAGCACCTCATTGAGGCAGCAAGAGCAAGCACACCAAGAACAACCCCCCCCCCCCCACCACCCCCAGGCCTGTATCCCAAATAATACACTTTTAATACACCCTCTGAAAACCCTTGAAAGACCCCTTTTCCTTGTTCTCCTTCTTCTCCTTCTTCTCCTCCTTCTTCCTTCTCTGCCAGGCGGCTAACTGTCGGAGCCGCTCCCGCCAGGCTGAGATGCACCAGCCTACGAGAGACTCTCCGTGACATTGTCGCGACTGGACGGAAACACGCGGCAACAGTCCCCCGTCTGCAGCTGAGCTGCAACACGCTCCATAGCAACATGGCCATGGCTGAGACTGCGCGCTGCGCTACTGATTTTTGCCTAGTTTGAAACAATACCCAGCTCCATGTGCACTGAGGAGGTCGCGGTGTCTCAAGCATGTAGACTCGCATAGGTCACGAAAGGGCACTGCTGGCCCTCCAGCGGCACGCTCTTGCGCGCCGAGGTCCTACTCAAGCCCTCCCACAATGGGGGGAGCGGGCTGGCAGCACCAATACATGCACAAACAGCAACAGCAATATGAGCAAAGGCAATGAACCTACATGATTTCATCAAACTCCAGATTGTCCACTGGCTTACCGAATTTCCCATCCGAAGGCACATTGCAGAGAACGCCTTTTTCGTGCATTCATTCAGCTTGAGCTTGACGAGCTAGAATCACTGGAGTCGCTGTCAGAGCTGGAGGACCTCAGCAATGTTTGTGTCAAGCCGGGAAACTGACAAAGCCGAAGCATTATGCTCCCGACTCCTTCTTCTTTTTCTTCTCCTTCTTCTCCTTCACATCCTGGAGCAGCCAGGCCAGCACAGCCACACCAAAGGTAGAGATCCCCTCCAAACACATTATTTGCACGACATGCGCCGTCAAAGCTGTGAAGCAATACAAACCTACTGTTTCTTTGTGGCAACTCCCGTATCAAATTCATCACTTTATGTGGACAGTCCTGACGCTGCGACCGATCTCTCCCCTCACATAAATCCAAGAAGCAGATTCTGTAGTGCACTCACTCTGCTCCGGCTACACTCGACAATCGTCGCACTGAAATACAAAAAACGCCCCAAACGAACAGAAGCAACGCTCTATTTGCGTTTATCAGGCGGGAGATCGGAGGACCTAGAACTCGCGGGCGAGCTTCTATCCACATGAAGTCAAAATTTGGGCGCTTGCACATGTGCTCACCCCTTCACCCCTTCAACGACATCCCTGGTGCTTCCTGTGCCCCCCAATGAAGTGCATCTTCCCCTTGCCTTCTCGGTCTTGGCCTTCTTCTCCGGTGGCGCTGCAGCGGAATCTTTCCTTCACAGCCGAGAGAAGCTTGAGCTGAGAGAAGAGGTCGAGAAGGAAGGAGATGACAGAAGAAATGAAGACGCGAAAAACGCAAGCCGAAGGGGAAAAAAAGTGGTGAAAAAAACGAACACCTGAGGCTCCCTGCTTTTGGCCAAAGCGCAGGCGGTCATCACCTCGCTCCGCTCTCTGCTCTGATGACGCTGATGATGACAAAAAGCAAAATAGCAACCCCAAAGCAAGCCACACCATACCGCGCACACCCTCGAGAAGCTAGCAGCTACCTCTCGCTTCTGAACCGCGCCTAGGAAGGCGTTGAAGGGCACCTCAGGCGCCTCCCAAGCTCCCAGGCTCAAGAACCCAAAAAAGAGTCTCTCGGCCCCTTCTGACCCTTTTTGTAAAGCAACAGGAGCAGCTAGCTTTGAGGTTTGAAGGATGTCGTGTTGAGGGTGTTGCAGCAGGGGACATGCTCATTCGGTGTTGTGCCGTGTTGTGAGAACTCAACACTGACCAAGCGTGTTTGCAAAGATGAAAAATCTCTTAAGCGTATTTGGGCATGCTTCAGGACAGCGACTCATGCTGCACAAGCATGCACAACCCACGGTGAGAGAAAAACATCACACATGGAAACAGAGTGCTTGTCTTCAACTCGCTCTTGTCTCGGCCGTAGAGCCTCGGATCACCTCCGTTGCACTGTGCTGTTATGTGTGTTTTGTGTTGTTTTTCCAGAACAAAGAGCCCCCCAACGCCCAAAGCCCCACAACCCCCAAAGCCCCCAAAGCCCCACGCCAAATCATCTGACTCCTTCCACCTTTCTCAGCACATCGGAACACATCGCATGGGAGCACATCGGAGCAATGAGCCTCTTCTTCCAGGAAGGCCTGCTTGAAGCGCTTCTGCTTGAGCTGCCGTGAGGCACTGGCACGGACCTGTCATATGAAAGCCTTTGGTACTGTTTTCTTTACAGGTACGTCACGTTTGCCAGGGAGTGGCTTTCGCAAGAGCATGGGCTGAAACTAGGCCTGGTAGGTGCTGCCGTTCTTGCACTCGTAGGTCCAGTGTCCAGGGGCTAGACACTGCTGACCTCATCCGCATCTCGGGGTGTAGTCATCGCTGTCTGGAAGTCTGAAGCCGACCGTGTTTCTACTGCCATGTAGATGCCATACCCTTTGCATGCAACGGCTGGCCGTGGGACGCATGCGTCGTCCAGGATCTTCGGCAGTGCCGGCTGTGTTCACGAAACCATTAAATAAGGAAGCAAGCGGCGGATTGCAGAGAGGTTATGCCTGCTTATACACCACCTACTGTTGGGCTTTGCAAGAGCACTCGACTCGCACGCTGTTCTCCTGCTCTCCTTTCTTGGCACCCGCGCACAAGTCAGCTCACGTCAGAAACACTGTGGAAAGGGTGCCTGAAGCTCTCTGAGACCCCGGGCAGATGATCTTCGCCTTGTTCACCGCTGCGCTGGCGCCTGCCACTGAAAAACAAAACGGCCGCGCTTTGAAGTCAAGATGGCTCAAGATGCCTAGCATCGTGGCCCAGCGCACCTCAGACCCGCAGGTGGCTACTGGAGGCCCAAGAACACTCCCAGCACTCCGAAACAGCCAAAGGGCACTCAAACTCCGGAAGCTTGTGCCGAGGTCCTGGCGAGGCGGAACTTCTCGCCAGCCTCGCCAACCTCGCCAACCTCACACCCTTGGCCGCTCCTTTTGAGGCCCTTTTGCCCTGCTGTCCCAGGGGCGCGGCGCTAGCTGCGGAAGCGGAAAGCAATGAGAAGGCAGACAAGGCAAAAGGTTTCAAGTAGACATTGCGACATGGGATGACATGGGTCTCGACAAGGCTTGCCGCAAGCTGTGGGCAAGGGCTTCTCTGTTCTCCGACGCACGGTTCGCAGCTCGCTATCTCAGACTGCTTTTCCCAGTCTTCGAATCCGGATGCCAACCCCGGAAGGACACGTCCGCCATTTGGAGGCCTCGATAAATTTGAGGCCTCGGACCGTCTCCAAGCATCCTGCGGCAACCCAAAACCCTACTGGACTTCTGGAACTTTTCTGCTAGACTTGCGCTCTTCTTTCAGGATCTCTCTCGCACATCAACCCATTGAAAGCCGCGTGCGTCAGGCCAGATGAGCCTCGGCCCTGAACATCAGCCTGGTGCACGCATCTCCACTATCATGCTCTTTTCGCTCACGGGGCCCGACGGATCCCACCTCTCTCGGATGCCAAGATGATCTTGGACACCTCGGCTGCTGCCACGTCTTTTTGTTCAGGCGCAACACAAAGGCCCCTCTGCAGAGAGTCTTGCGTGTAGAGACGAGCAAAATAATAAGAGCATCTTCACACTGGCACGAGAACGAAGGCCTACTGAACGCTCCCGTTTGTTGGGACATGTTGGGACCCTGAGACTCCAGCCATGGCATCGAGCTGCAAGAGGTTCTGGGCCCCCGCCGTCACACGGGCGTGTGCGAGACCGATCTGAGCGAGAGAGAGCTGAACCAAAAAAAACAACTCAAAACGATCAGCAACAGGATCAACAGGAGCGTATGCTGCCTCCTTTAACCACTCCAACTTGATATGCTCCGGAGCTTCCATCTGCTTGGCAACGCGCCTCAGTCTCAACGAAGATCGGAAAGCATCTCCGACCAGAACACTTTGCATGTCAACTCTGCACGTGATTGAGGATCTTGAGGCGAGGCCTCTGTTCAATCTCAGCTCTCTCTCCTTGTGCAGCGCATCTTCCCTCCCTGCTTCCAGAAACTGGCTTTCTTTCTTCCCCTGTGTCCTCACCCCAAGCTGCCCTTTCTCCTTGGGCCTCCCGCGAGAAGGTGGAGATGATGTCGGTGGTGCTGTAGCCCTGGTTCCAGATCTCGTGCATGGGGCCGAAGGTGCCCTGCAAAACGAAGGCTTTTGAAGACAAACTTCCCCTAACTTCCGAACTCTGCGATGCCGGAGTACAAAGAGAAAGAGAGAGGGTGAGAGGCTGAGAGGGTGAGAGGCTGAGAGGGTGAGAGGGTGAGAGAGGGAGAGAGAGGGAGAAAGGAGAGAGAGGGGGCCGCCTGGGCGTCCTTCTTCAGGCTGGCCTCCAGGCAGCTCTTCACCTTCTCGGGCTGCGGCTGGTCATTCATCCTTCGCTCCACGAGAAACAGATTCTTAACACGAAAGCTCCTCTTCTACATATTACTAAGACTCTCTGAAGAAGCAGTCCCCCAAGAGAAGAAGGCCTGAACACGGTCACCCTGTTGATCTCGCCGAAGGCGTTGAACGTCGACCTCATCTTTGTCTCCAGGTCAAAGACGGCTTGGACAGGATAGCGACAGCTATTCGTGAAGCATCGTTGAACCCCTTCTCGTGGGGCAGCGGCTGCGCTCCGTTCAGAGCATTTCGCATGTCACCCTCTGCAGAGAAAGCCAAAGCTTCGAGGCCCGACTGGTCGTACCTGTGCAGATGAAAAGATACTTCGGAAGCTGTTCATGGCTGCCTCTCGATACTCCTCTGCTGCATAGGCTTCTCTGGGGCACGGGGCGCCCTCCTTGTCTAAGACCAACCTCAGCCTTTGGAGCATGTCCTGTACACCCAAAGAGGGCAAGGGCAATATCAGCAAGGTATCAGCCTCTTGATTCAAAAAACATCTGACTCCGTGAACTTGGCGTGGCTTTTCCTCGTCGGAGATTCGGCTGAAGCGAAGGATGGCGCAGCGGGACCTTCTGCAGTGCAGAGTGGACATGAGTATCATGAGTGGAAGTGGGGGAGTGACGATGAATGACGAAAATGACGGACATGTCACCAGGCCCCCTTCCAGAGTACCAGTCCACAGGTGTCACGTAGTGCTACGTCTGCGGCATCGCAGATGCTCTTAGCCCATGGCTGGATGGGCTCGATAATCTTGGAGGATATGTTGCACGCCAGGGCGAAGCGTGTCGACTCACCTGAAGCAGAAGACACGAGGCCACGCTGAGTCACAGAGTCGCAGATGCTGCGACGCTGTGGCGGCAGCTGAAGATCTCCATTGTTCGACGCATGGCCTTCAAAGCGACATCTAAGCGACTTCACGACCTTCGAGGAACCCTGGACCATAGAAGACCGAAATCCCTGCCTGCTGTGCTGCTTGAGTCATGCTGTCCGCCTCATCCAGAATTATTACCTGACGATAGGACTGTGCGCCATGACGCCATGCCGTGTTCACGAAGGGCTTGGGGAACTTGACTCTAAAACCTTTCCAAATCTGTCAAGATTGGCCTTGAGCTTTCCTTCAGGAAGGGAAACCTTCTGCTGCGCGAAGCCCTGGCAATGCCCACAAGTATAGCAGCACCAACGCCTACAGCCTACTGCGTTTATAGAGGCGTCGTCTTTGTAGAGGTTGTCTTGGGGGGAAGGCCCCTCGTCCGCCTTGATCTTCTCCCGCACGACATCGATGCCTCTGTCATCGGAGGCATTCAGCTCGATGCAGCCCTGCTCGTAGTGCTCGCCCAGGTGCTCCCTGGAAGAGAAAAAAGGGGGGCGGAGCGAAGCCTTCTTAAAGCCCACAGCTAACTGCTTTGCAGAAGCTCAAATTGCCCTGCCTGGCAAGGCAGTGCACCACGGTGGTCTTGCCGCAGCCGGGCGGACCAGTCAGGAGCAAGTGAGGGAATGTGCCTCTAAAAGCGCGGGCCTACTGGGCACTGCCCCAACAGCGTGCTCAGGGTCCGTTCAGGCGAGGTTGTCGGAAGTTTCTGGCCGCTACAGGGCCTGCAGCAGCATGGGATCTCAGGATCGTCACGGCCCCCGAGTTGCCAACCACATCCTCGCAGTTGCCCCGTGCTGCAAGGACAGCAAGGAATCGGCAAGGAAACACATTCTCATTGTGCCTCGAACTTGATGGGTCGGTACTTTTCAAGCCATATCTCTGGCATGGCCTAGGTTCTTCTGCTTCCCGGTTCTTTTTTACGCAAGACGCAGTACAAAGGGGCCCGAGACTCTGCGCCTTGTCAGCCAGGAGGTGCCGCAATCCTGCCGCAATCCGTCCTACCCCTAGGCGTCCTCCGGAGCCGATATGGGACGGCACAGGAATGAAATGGGCATGAAGTTTCGTCATCCCAGGTTGAACGACCTAAACGAAATCAATCATTTCGGCGCAGGTTTCTCCGCAGGCACACACCGCTGCTTCGGACGTGTCAGGTATGACTTGTTGGGAAACCAGCTCACCGGCACGCAGTCCACCTGGTAGTACCTTGCACCGTTTGGTTTGATTGTTTAGGATCAGGCTCAAGGAAATGGACGATGTTTCCAGGACGGGCAAAACTCGGAAAAAGCGGCTAGGAAGCTTACGAGGCTAACAAGTGACACGTGTGGCTCAGTAAAGGTGAAAACTTCGACAGTGGCGACGACGACATGTTGAGAAACGATCAGTACGAGCACAAAGACAATTTCAAGGATGGTGACGACATCCGCATCCCGAATATCGTGGGTGTGCAAGTTGTTTGCAAGCAACCGTATTCACCGACATGGTTCAAGAGCCTTGCTTTCAACGGGATCTAATTCATAATAGTAAAACATTCTCCTGAGAATGCACACACTCTCGGCAAGCAGATGTAGAAAGGATGCGATGTAATGTGACATTGTCGAGCTTAGCCGCGCACGGCCATGCGCAAGAAGGACATCCGGGATCGATTGGATAGGATATCTGAAAGTGGGGGAGAACAGTGATGGTGCTCGTCGAGCGCGAGGCATAGAAGCAAAAAAATCTCGCAGGAGATGATAGTCGGGCAAGTGTTGGAATGGGGAAGGTGCATCCTTTTGAGGATTCTACATTCAAAGACTGAGATATAATTGGCAAGAAGGCATTTTAATAACACAGCGGGCGTCCTACAAAGTTCTCCTACGAAACTCAGAGGCGCTTGGCAATGAAATCCGCAACAGAAGAGGCACACTGGCATTTAGAAACCACGTCCTTCTTCATCTTTAGAGGCTAGCGGCATGTGGTAGGAAAAGAAAACGAAGGATCTAGCGCGCTTCCACTCATACAAGTATCCTGCTGCACTGTCTAAACCGGCAATCATGGGAGACTTGGGCATGCCAGCTAAAGCCTGAAGGACCTCACATGATGATCCACGCATTGCCCGCATCGTGCTTCAGGGCACCATGCCAAAGTCACAGAAATCTTGAAAGTCGAGAGCGGCCGGCTTTTTCGGTGACACCCGCTCCGCAGTTCGAAGCCTGCGCCGTCAAGCCTTTGGCTTCGCGCGCTTTTGTTTCACGATGGTCTCCCAGGAGAAAGGCCGGACGCCATCCTCGCCGACGATGTGCACCGTATTGAAATCCTCGGGTATATCGGCTTCGGCCAGAATCGCTCCGATGTCCGCTTCCTCCATCACAAACTTGGGTTGGATAATGGCCTTCTTGGGGTGCCTCGCCAAGGCCGCCACTTGGAGGAGCTGCAGCTTCCACCCTTGAGTGGTGAACAGTTGCTCCTGTCCCTCGGCGGACACGGCTCGAAACACCTCGATGGGGTGCTCGTAGCCGAGGTAGCAGATGTCCTCGCACTGGTTCACCTTCACCTCTTGCCAGACCCTGTTGAGCGGCTTGTTGACGTTGCGACCCTCGGGCTGTCTGTCTGGGATGTCTCGACAGGCGTAGCCCACGGAAAACGGGTCCACACGACCCATCCCGTATCCCATCGTCACGTCGCTCTCTCTGAAGCAGGGTGCCCAGCGCTTTGGCTGGACCTCCACTGCTTGCACGGGCTCAGCAACCGGCTCGGCCTGCTCCGCCAGCTCCTTCTCCTCAACCACAGGCTCCGACGGCGACTGCTCCAAGGGTTGTGGCCGACGGCACCTGGTCGGGGATTCTTGACTGAAGGAGCGAGGCTTTCATCCCAGATGCACCGGAGCATGAGCAGACCAACCTCGAAGGTTGAACGGTGGCTGCCAAAGCGGTGGCGAAGAGCCGAGACTTCACTTTGGCGCGAGGCTTGCGAGGGCTACCTACGGGCACATGTTGCACGCATCGCACGTCAGCATCCTGCAGTCAAAGAAGCACACACCGGCCTACCGGCTTCTGTTCGCCCGGCGTATAAGAGTTACTCGAACCTGCACACGTGCGGCATTGGTTGCTGTGTTGGCGATGCACGGCGTGATGTGAGCATGTGAGTCCCTCAAAACAAGTGGCCTTCATCCTGGCTGCTTGGCGAGGATCCCTCCACGTGCCAGTCTTTGTTGTGTTGCCAGGCACCTGCAGGTGCAAGCGCTGTATCACGAAAAGCTCACCACATGGTGAAAGCCGCCCCTTGAACCCACGCTGCGCGGCGCCTTGGTCTTCCTTGCTGGACCAGTCCTTCCAGCTCTGCCAGACACCTCCGATCAGGCGCTGCGATTGCCGTGGGCTGTACAAAAAGGGTTCCTGCATGACAAGCGTCCGCGCATGATTGCCAAAAGCATGGCCAAGATCGTGAGAGATGTCACATGATGTCACTACACTCAAACCCCTGCATGGCCTTGATCCTGGCGCCAAGAGGCCCTTCCATCGCGCCCTTCCCAGTAACCTGCAGCCATAGAGCGGCGACGGGCGAAGCCCCAGAACTGGAACCAAGCCCAACAATCAAAAATGACTTTGCTTTGCATTTGTATCCGTCGAAACCCCCTCCTTTTATGAGCAGCTGGGGCACACTTCTACGAAGGTGTGTTGGGCTCGACTCCTGCTGCTTTTGCTTGCGATTCCGCGGACGGGACCTCCTCGGTCTCGGTCCGGACATGTCCGGATTCGCATGGCTTTGCCCCGAAAGGATCCTGGAGGCCTCCTTTTTCAAATGACTCCTACGCCTGGAGTGTTGTGGAAGTGTGTGGAACTCCTGCAGGTCACTAACATCTTCTGGATTTTTTCTGGAGGCTTTGGGACTCGCGTTATCAAATACTTTTTATAGAGAAGCAAGCCATGTGTACTGTCTGTACTACGAGGCCTTGATCCTGATGCCAGGAGGACCTTCCGCTGCGGTGCTCGTGCCAAGCACCTGTAGCCCACGGTCCAGCTGGGCAAGAAAGGGTTCGTAGTCTAGGGTTTGGGATTTAGTCCTTGCTCTGAGACAGCAATGCCCACGAACCTGGCTGAATCAGCACACACACAAAACAACCCCGGCAAAAACGCGCGATAAAGCATCGCAACAATACTCAAACGGCCTTCAAAGTGGCGCTCTTGTCTTTGGTGCCATGACTGGCCTTGTCACAACACCCGCCCCCCCGCACAACTGGGACCACCGCCCCCAGACCAGGAAAGTGGATCAGGAACCTAAACCCTACACTGGCCTTCATCGTGGCCCCATCGCTTGAGCTGAACTTGGGACCAGCTGGTGTCCGAGGCTTCACCTGACGCAAGAAGGTTCAGCATCAGGGAACATGCACGAATGAGAAGCCGGCCTGTCTCACCCCACCAGTTTCCGGTCCAGCCGGACCAGCCGCTGTCCCACCGCTCGTGCCGAGCCATGGCCCAGGTCTTCGTGGAAGCACTGTAGCTGTCGGTCCGCCGAGTGCGTTCACATGAAATGCTCGTCCGTGCTCGGATGTGTGCTCAAGCATGTCATGTGCACGCACTGACAAGGCTGGCGAGCAAAACAAAGACGCAGATTTCAACATTAAAAACAAGGACTGGAAGAGCCCCGTGACCGCGAGCCCCCGCCCCGCGCCACCTCAAGCGCACTTTATTGTTTATGCATTTTGCATGTTGGGGTCGGGCACCCTTTGTCGGGCACTTTGTTTTAGCTTGTGTTACGCGTGTTGCACCTAAATCTCATTTGCCAAATGTCGCATAGCGCGTGCTCAAGCTGTGGGCCTGAGGATGCCGTACAATTTGAAGGACATCGACGAAAATCTGCTAAGGCCACCTGTCGCATCCTAACTTTGCCCTGGAAGGCTGCTCTTTTCTTGCAGGATGTGCAAATTGTATGCTCTCAGTCACTGGCCAGCAGGTTCCAGTGCGTACAAAAAGAATCAAAGCAGAAGCTCCCTTCCAAGATCCGAGAAGGAAAGTCCCGCTGAGCATCCCCAGAGAATCGCGCAGGTGTCCCGCGGAGTAGTTCTGGAGTGCCCACCCCCACCCCCCCCCAGCCCAAACAAGCACCGTGGTTGGAAAAGAAAACCTAGCGCGCTTCCACTCATACGAGTATCCTGGTGCGCTGTCGAAACCGGCAATCATTGGAGATTTGGGCATGCCAGCTAAAGCCGACCTCACATGATGATCCACGCATTGCCCGCATCGTGCTTCAGGGCACCACGCCAAGGTCACAGAAATCTTGAAAGTCGAGAGCGGCCGGCTTTTTCGGTGACACCCGCTTCGCAGTTCGAAGCCTGCGCCGTCAAGCCTTTGGCTTCGCGCGCTTTTGTTTCACGATGGTCTCCCAGGAGAAAGGCCGGACGCCATCCTCGCCGACGATGTGCACCGTATTGAAATCCTCGGGTATATCGGCTTCGGCCAGAATCGCTCCGATGTCCGCTTCCTCCAAGACAAACTTGGGTTGGATAATGGCCTTCTTGGGGTGCCTCGCCAAGGCCGCCACTTGGAGGAGCTGCAGCTTCCACCCTTGAATGGTGAACAGTTGCTCCTGTCCCTCGGCGGACACGGCTCGAAACACCTCGATGGGGTGCTCGTAGCCGAGGTAGCAGATGTCCTCGCACTGGTTCACCTTCACCTCTTGCCAGACCCTGTTGAGCGGCTTGTTGACGTTGCGACCCTCGGGCTGTCTGTCTGGGATGTCTCGACAGGCGTAGCCCACGGAAAACGGGTCCACACGACCCATCCCGTATCCCATCGTCACGTCGCTCTCTCTGAAGCAGGGTGCCCAGCGCTTTGGCTGGACCTCCACTGCTTGCACGGGCTCAGCAACCGGCTCGGCCTGCTCCGCCAGCTCCTTCTCCTCAACCACAGGCTCCGACGGCGACTGCTCCAAGGGTTGTGGCCGACGGCACCTGGTCGGGGATTCTTGACTGAAGGAGCGAGGCTTTCATCCCAGATGCACCGGAGCATGAGCAGACCAACCTCGAAGGTTGAACGGTGGCTGCCAAAGCGGTGGCGAAGAGCCGAGACTTCACTTTGGCGCGAGGCTTGCGAGGGCTACCTACGGGCACATGTTGCACGCATCGCACGTCAGCATCCTGCAGTCAAAGAAGCACACACCGGCCTACCGGCTTCTGTTCGCCCGGCGTATAAGAGTTACTCGAACCTGCACACGTGCGGCATTGGTTGCTGTGTTGGCGATGCACGGCGTGATGTGAGCATGTGAGTCCCTCAAAACAAGCGGCCTTCATCCTGGCTGCTTGGCGAGGATCCCTCCACGTGCCAGTCTTTGTTGTGTTGCCAGGCACCTGCAGGTGCAAGCGTTGCATCACGAAAAGCTCACCACATGGTGAAAGCTGCCCCTTGAACCCACGCTGCGCGGCGCCTTGGTCTTCCTTGCTGGACCAGTCCTTCCAGCTCTGCCAGACACCTCCGATCAGGCGCTGCGATTGCCGTGGGCTGTACAAAAAGGGTTCCTGCATGACAAGCGTCCGCGCATGATTGCCAAAAGCATGGCCAAGATCGTGAGAGATGTCACATGATGTCACTACACTCAAACCCCTGCATGGCCTTGATCCTGGCGCCAAGAGGCCCTTCCATCGCGCCCTTCCCAGTAACCTGCAGCCATAGAGCGGCGACGGGCGAAGCCCCAGAACTGGAACCAAGCCCAACAATCAAAAATGACTTTGCTTTGCATTTGTATCCGTCGAAACCCCCTCCTTTTATGAGCAGCTGGGGCACACTTCTACGAAGGTGTGTTGGGCTCGACTCCTGCTGCTTTTGCTTGCGATTCCGCGGACGGGACCTCCTCGGTCTCGGTCCGGACATGTCCGGATTCGCATGGCTTTGCCCCGAAAGGATCCTGGAGGCCTCCTTTTTCAAATGACTCCTACGCCTGGAGTGTTGTGGAAGTGTGTGGAACTCCTGCAGGTCACTAACATCTTCTGGATTTTTTCTGGAGGCTTTGGGACTCGCGTTATCAAATACTTTTTATAGAGAAGCAAGCCATGTGTACTGTCTGTACTACGAGGCCTTGATCCTGATGCCAGGAGGACCTTCCGCTGCGGTGCTCGTGCCAAGCACCTGTAGCCCACGGTCCAGCTGGGCAAGAAAGGGTTCGTAGTCTAGGGTTTGGGATTTAGTCCTTGCTCTGAGACAGCAATGCCCACGAACCTGGCTGAATCAGCACACACACAAAACAACCCCGGCAAAAACGCGCGATAAAGCATCGCAACAATACTCAAACGGCCTTCAAAGTGGCGCTCTTGTCTTTGGTGCCATGACTGGCCTTGTCACAACACCCGCCCCCCCGCACAACTGGGACCACCGCCCCCAGACCAGGAAAGTGGATCAGGAACCTAAACCCTACACTGGCCTTCATCGTGGCCCCATCGCTTGAGCTGAACTTGGGACCAGCTGGTGTCCGAGGCTTCACCTGACGCAAGAAGGTTCAGCATCAGGGAACATGCACGAATGAGAAGCCGGCCTGTCTCACCCCACCAGTTTCCGGTCCAGCCGGACCAGCCGCTGTCCCACCGCTCGTGCCGAGCCATGGCCCAGGTCTTCGTGGAAGCACTGTAGCTGTCGGTCCGCCGAGTGCGTTCACATGAAATGCTCGTCCGTGCTCGGATGTGTGCTCAAGCATGTCATGTGCACGCACTGACAAGGCTGGCGAGCAAAACAAAGACGCAGATTTCAACATTAAAAACAAGGACTGGAAGAGCCCCGTGACCGCGAGCCCTTCCAATATGTGTGCTTCTGCCTTTCTCGACGGCTGAGTAGCGTTCATAGGGCTTAGTGTCCGCCAGGGCAGCTGGCGCCAAGACAACTTCATCTTCTTTGCATGTTTTCTGGTAGGGCCGCGCCCCGCGCCACCTCCAGCGCACTTTATTGTTCATGCATTTTTGCATGTTGGGGTCGGGCCACCTTTGTCGGGCACATCTTTTCGTGCATGTGTTCTGCGTGCCGCACCAAAATCTCGTTTCCAAATGTCGCATCGTGCTCAAGCTGTGGGCCTGAGGATGCCGTACAATTTTAAGGACATCGACGAAAATCTCCTGAGGCCACCTGCGCCAACTGCGTTGCCTTGGAGCCCGTTGCGCAACTCATGTCGCATCCTGCCTTTGCAATGGAAGGCTGCTCTTTTCTTTCAGGAGGTGCAAATTGTATGCTCTCAGTCGCTGGCCAGAAGGTTGCGGCGCGTACAGAAAGAACCAAAGCATAAGCTCCCGTCGAAGATCGAATGGCGTTCTCCGAGAAGGCTGAGCATCCCCAGAGAATCCCGCAGGTGTCCCACCGAGTCATACGAGTATCCTGGTGCACTATCTAGACCGGCAATCATTGAAGATTTGGGCATGACAGCTAAAGCCTGAAGGCCCTCACATGGAGATCCACGCATCGTGCTTCAGGGCACCTCCAAAGTCACAGAAATCTTGAATGTCAAAGCGGCGGCATTTTGGTAAACTGACAAAACCGGTTTGTCCGCTCGTGAAGGATGCTTAAAGCTTTACTTCAGCTTCACATGCCTGCCAGCAGTGCCGGTGCGCAACCCTGCTTGCCTTTCTTTAGGATAGCCCTTCGCTTTGGGCTCTTTGGTTGAGGGGTGGTTCTCCTCTGCCTGCCTGCTGTGCTACAGAAGCGCTTCGCTGGTATGACATCCTGACGGTGTCTTTCTTTTTGTATTGATTGCTGTCGGTTGTTCAAGGATGGTTTCTGCTACGTGATGGGGTCTTAGCCCCGCTCGAAGGTGTGTGCTCCGTGTTTGGGTGCACACCTCCTCATAGAGGATGACACAACAAGCGCAGTAGAACCGAGTTCAATCCCGCGCCAAAAACACAGCAGAGCAGTCTCGCGCTGTACAGTGCCGGCAGGTGCTTTCTCACATTAAGCCACGACTTTGACGCCTGCGGCATACCAGAAGACTCACGGACTGCAAGCAGCCGCTACGTAGCTTCTTCGGCTCGGCTCGGAGTGGTGCTCACTCGGCTGAGCCTTGTGCGGCTGCCCTCACAGCCTCAGATATGCCATTCCCTTACGCTCCCTTACGTTCCGTTTTGCGTTCCCTGGAGGTCCTTCTCTTCCTTCTCCTGCTTCTTCTTGACCAGGCGGGCTCCGGAGCCTTGCACTTCGTGCTCTTCGGCCTTCTGAGTCTTCGTGGCACCGCGAGGAGCAAGGTCGACACCGTAGACGTACACGGAGACGAGAGGGATGACAACCAGGCCAAAAAAGACGCCGATGTTCAAGCTGATGACGTAAGCCCTGAACAGCGCCCTGATGGAAGCCAACTTGGCAAAGCCCATTGGGAGAATGCCTGCCAGTGTAGTAACGTAAGAAGCCAAGATGCCAACACCCGCACTTTTCATCGCAACGACGTAGCGCTGAGACCCTGAGACACGGATGGCGCTGCTGGCCGGCGTGCAGGAAGCAGCTGCCACAACGAAGTGAAGGATGAAGTCAATCGTCGTGCCCGAAGAAATGAGCAAGGCCAAAGCCAAGACGAAGTCGATCTTGAAGCCAAAGAAGCCGTAGAGGCCGAAGGTCATCAGAGTCAGCATGGCGATGCACGGGGCCAAAAGTAGACCCAAACGTGGCCCCAGGAACAGGAAGCAGAACACTGCCATCAGGATGTTCACGTTAATCAAGCTGGCCATAGTGTTGTTCAGCAGACTTTGCTTGGAGTCCAAGACCCTGAAGACGTGTCCCGAGGAGAAAGCCCTCCCAACCTCCCACGGGTCACCAAAGGAGACGTCCTTCCAATAGTTTGTGTGGCGCTCCTGCAAGCGCTTCACCTCCGAGGCCCACTCCTGAGCCAACCGACGAGCCTCCAAACTTGCCTTGTGGTCTTCCTCGAAGCTGTCTTCGGTCCAGAATACCTTCGCTCGGAAGGGGATTTTGACTCTGGTCCACTGGACACGCATCGTGCCCTTCCGATCCCGACCACCATCTTCATCCACGACAACATCTGGCTTGACGTGTGGAGCCAATGCTTGGTTCATGACAGCAGCTTCACTGAATACACTCGCGGTGTGGAAGGTATCCAGTGCGGTTTGGTTGAACAAGAGCGTCACGATTGATTGGGTTAAGTTGGAGGCCACTGCTTCAAGGTCCGCAGCCAGGGTGTCCAAGTCCATGTCACTCAAGGTGCCGGCCTTGTACCTCATGTCCTGCTCCATCTCATCCAGGTGCCGGCGCGCATGGCCCAGGAAGGCCAGGTGGAGCTCCGGATACAGAGTGGGCAGAGTGGACATTGTGGACATTGTGGACATACTGGAGCTACTGGAGTTACTGGTCATACTGGATGTGTCGGAAGGCTGGGAAGCCTGAAGCCTCTGAAGATTCATCTCAAGATTCTGAAGCCAGGCCCCGGCCCTGGCAAAGTAGAGGTAGGAGAGGGCCCCCTCCATCTGGCTCAGGCGGAAGGCGTCCCGGAGGTCCTCCAACTCCTCGCGCTGGGCGGCGCTGGTCCTCAAGTCATTGTTGTGCAGTATGGCAATCTGAAGCTTGAGGTCGTTGGGCGAAGGAACACTTCTCTTCCCATGGAGAAATGCTTCAAGAAGGAGCAGCAAGGAAGTTGCGCCGGCTCCTTCCGCTCCTTCCGCTCCTTCCGGTGAGCTCCTGTTTGCCTTCCCCTGGTCCTCTAAGCTCTGCCATGCTTCCTGCGAACCGCTGGCTTCCCTGGACAGATGGCGCGCAGACCTCTCCCGTTTCACGCTATCTGCAAGAAGATCGCCCAGGCTGTCATCAGGGAGCCCGTAGGCCTTGACTGAACCCAAGTCATCTTCACTCCTGTCGCCATGTCTGGCATCTCTTGCAGACTGCCTCTCCTGCAGCATGTCATCAAGGCGGAAGGCTGCGAGGAATGACTCTTTTGATTCCCAGCTCGCGGCAGACCAGCCCCACATGCGGTCTCCAAAGCTTTGCGAGCGCGAGCTAGCTCTTTGGATTCTCCTCATCTGCGCCGCGATTTGGCCGTTCTGCAACACGGTGCCATGCTCTCGTGGGTCTGCTGCTTCCAAATCGTCAAGCAACTTTGTCTGGAAGTCTTTGCTCAATAGACTCTGGAACACGGCCCAGGTCTGGTTTGCGTTCGCGATAAATGGAAATCCTGGGCGCCTCACTTCTTCTGCCTTAAGCAGACCTCGGCCAGGTCGCAAACATGCCAAAAAGCACATTCGCCACCCAGGGAAGATCTAAATTTCTAGAGCTACTTGCAGCTTTTTGGGTAGCTTTGGTAGCTTCCCTTCCAGGCTTCCCCGCCGACCTCGACCCCGACCTCGACCCCGACCCCGACCCCGCCTGGCTTCAGATCCTCGTCGTAAACCACGCCTTCCATTTCCGTGCCGAAGCTCTCCTCAAAGTTGTCCACAGCTTCCCAGACTTCTGCAGTGGCTTCCCTGGCCAGCCGCATGCGGCGTGCCGCCGCAACAGCTCTGTCAGCCTGGTCTGCCTTGCGCTCTGCGTCTCGCTCCCGCGCGACCTGATCGCGTTCGCCTGCCAAGGAGAGCCACTGGTAGCCCCCGAACCTCCGGGTGGCACTGACTGCTTGCGGCGTGTGCAGGTTCACGGAACGGCCAACAATGCTCGTCAGCCATCTTTGGGCTCCTGCCATCGAGTAATTCGAAAAGGCATTCCAAATCACCGTCGAACGGTAGTGGGCCACGCCATGAGCGAGGCCACGGCGCAAGGTTTCCAAGGTGACTTCTTCTGGGGAACACACGTCGTCTGCACCTGGATCTCTGTACGCTCCATCCTCATAGTGCTGCTCAACGTGGGCCAAGCTGGTCTCATCTCCGGCGTAAGCTGCTGCGGATGCTACGAGATCTCCAAGAGCACGGACCGCCCGTGAGTTGAAGGCCGCATCCGGAGAAGCAGCTAAAAGGTTCCGGAGTTCTGCGCAAGCTGCAGCCACGGGAGCTAAAGGCTCGGATGTGAAGGTCTCCGCAGCCTGCTGCATGGCTCTCAGCGTCGCCGCTGTGTTTCTCGCATGGACACCAACCACTTCCATCGGGAACAGGGTTGTGTTCCACCACTGCCTGACAACGACTTCCACCACTGGATCAGCCATGTACCCCATCAGGTCGCCGAGTCGTCTTAGAAACTCTCGCTGCCCGAACTGTATGAAGTACTTTGCCAGAAGGCGATCATCACTTGGCAAAGCCTGATAGCAGCTCGCAGCTGCAACGCGCAAGGACGCAGCGGCGTGCTGCGTCCGCGCTTCCAGGGAGGCATTGAAGGCGTAGACCGAGTCGAGGAGCTGCGTCGCGACCTCCTCCAAATATCCGATGGAAGAGTTCAAGGAAGAGTTCAAGGAGATTCCTATGGAGATGCCAGGCGCGGAGAAACTCGATAAATTCAGGGCAGCTTCAGCCTGCTGCAGGAGACTTTCTGCTGATCCGGCGGCTCCGGCGTCGTAGGCGTCAGCCGCAGCATGGAGGTGGGCAAGCCCAGCAGTAAGCGCGGTCTGCAAACCTAACCCGAGCTCCTGAGTGAAGTTGCCATAGGCGTGTCGAGTTGCGTTGAGGGCCACCTGCACTTCATGCAGGGCAGCATTTATGCTCTCGAGCACTTGGTGTGGGCCTTGGTGCAAGTCTTGGGCCATGCCGTGTACTTCCGCTAGAGCCGCTTGCACAGCAAGCCCGCTTGCAGCGTAGGCCACGCCAACGTTTTGCCACTGCTTGGCCAAGCCTCCATACTGATCTCGGAGCGTACCGTCGAGGACTTGTTGAATCGCCACACCAAAGGCGGTGGTGTTCGTGCGAACTCTTAGGCGTTCCGCATGGGACTCGATGGCCATCCAGAGTTGCATCGCCACCGTCCAATCCGCAGAAGTCGCCTTGTAGGGCTTCTGGCCATTCAGCTCTCTGATTCGCTGTGCATATTCTGCTGTGGCTCTCATAACATCTGGGCCTGGAAGGACCTCGTGTTTCATAACCAAGTACACTGGACCTGTTCCGTACTCTCCCATGTAGTGCAATCCGTCCTGCAGGAAGGTCTGGTAATGCGAATCATCAGGCACGTTCACCTTGTTGTGAAAGGCAGCGTCCAGATTCTGGGTTCCGTAAAGAGCAACAAAGACCAGCACGATGAACACAAGCAGAGTAACGCCTTTGCATGCTGCGCTGTGAGCCGACCACCTGGCGTAGGTCTCCAGGGCAGAATGGGCATGGCCTCGATCCTTTGTGGAGGTTTCCAACTTGCTGCAGCTTCTCTGGAATGCGGCAAAGGCTCCAGAGAAGAAAGTGAGCTGGATTATGTAGTCTGCCACCACTGCCAAAGCCCCAACCTGAGCGAAGGAACTAATCCAAACCATGTCTATTGCGCTTCCGGCGAGAAAGCCGGCCAAGGTGGTGATGCTTGTGAGCGTGATGGAAGTTGCTGATGAGCCAAAGCTCGCAGCAAGCCGCTCAGCCAAGGAATGGTCTTTGGGAACTTCGAAAAAGAGACCAGCCAAGATCATCATGTCGTCGACGGCATGGCCTAGAATCATGAAGGACACATACAAAGATGAAGGTGTGAGCTTGAGCCCCTGGATGGTCAAGTAGCCGCAAAGGCCAATAGCCGACAACACTGCGAGCATGGCACTCGCTATGCATATTGTGGCTGTGAACCAGTTCGTGGCATTGCACAACGAGTGATTCTCGAAGTTGATGAAGTGCATCGCCATTCCACAGAACAACCATACCAAGACAAATCCAACCACGAACAAATAGCCCTCGCTGACGAGCCCCCTCATAGTTTCCGAAAACTCAAACACCGAGGAAGTAGCTGAGATCTGAACATCAACTGAAGATGTTTTGCGATGCTCCACTGCCCACAGGACAGCTCCCACCTTCCAATCATCTGACAGCGACTCATAGTTGCAATAGAAGCTGTCTGTAAACTCAAAGTGTCCATAATCCTCCTCCGGGTCCAAGTTCTGCTCGGGTCGTGCCGCTGCACCCAGCCTTGAGAAGGTCGAGTTTCGGAAGCCTCGTCCTCCCCTGTGCAGTTCTACTTGGTAAGGAGGATCCAGAGGACAAAACACGATGCAAGACTCGTTTGGGTTGTCGAAGAAGCGATTGCAATGCTTCTCGTAGACCTCATTGTGTTTTTTGCCGGTCACGTTCGTGAGAATTTCACGGTGAATCGCGAGTGCTTGCTCGTAGTATGGCGACTCCAGAAGGTTCTTCCCTCCTGGTATTGAGTACCTGGGCTCTTGGTAACGAACGTATATTAAGCTACCGGAATAAGGTTATACAGTGAAAAAATATATCACCCTGATTATGGTAACTTAATCTAAGTTCTCCATTCACAGCTTTGTGACACCAGTGCAAGCAGGTGATGGAGACAGAGAGACAGAGAGAGCGAGAGAGACAGAGACAGAGAGAGAGGGAGAGAAACATTTAAGTTCTTTAACATGCACCCAGGTACATGACTGTCACTTGACGCTCCAACTCCGGCACAGAGGCTTTGAAAATCTCTTCTCCTTCAAAGTAGTCCAATGCGGTCTGTGAATTCTGCTCCAGCACCTGAGAACTCAAAGATTTCAGAACTGAAACATGGAGGGTTCTGGAGGGTTCTGGAAGATGGGAAAACAACTTGGCTCGAAAGTCCGCCAAGACACCAGCTCGTAAAAGTCGTCTGCAAAGGATACAAGAGGTAGCCCTGTCATGCAGACCAATGCGAACAGGATCCCCGCAAAGCAGAACTTGCAAGCATGATCGGCGAGAAGGAGGCCCAAGTGGGCGAAAGTTGACTCCATCTCATCCCGCATCTTCTCGCTAAGATGATCCAAGAAGTCAAAGAAGGCATGGATGGGTCCATGAGAAGAGCCGGGATCCGCATGATGAAGCAAAGCCTCCCAGCGTGCTTTCTCAGCGTCCGCTTCCTGTCGGGCCCGCGAGGAGTTTTGTCATCGATGTCATGGCTATTCTCTAAGCTCACCTACGCATGCTGTGGCACACACCTGCTAAAGCCAATGTTCGCATCCCATTACGATACTTTTCTACTCCGATGCCTCGTCCTCTGCGGCTTCTGGCTGCTCATCAATGTCCACCATGACCAGCGAATCTCTTCCAGACCCGTTGGATGTAAACTCAATTCCTGCATCGGCGGGAACTGTCATGGCCATGGCATCAGAGCTCATGAGAGATCGGGGCGTGCGGTCAAGGGAATGCCGAACATTCAGGCGCTGCAGCACGCAGAGTTCTCCATTTTTGGGTTTTGCAGCCAACAAAAAAGCTATGCGATGTCAAGAGTCGAATTCATGCAAAGCTGTGCTCCTCTCCTTTTTTCATCTGCTCGACAGGCTCGCTTCTCCCACTGTGGAGATAGATCCCTACGTCAGCTGTGGTCAAGCCTCGGAGCGAAGGTCTACATGAGATCGCCCAAAATAGCACGGCTAACAAACATGTGGAAGCTGCCTCTCTTATCTTATGCATTTGCGATCGCGTTCGCGAAGCATTCGTGAAGCATTTGTGAAGCATTCGCGAATGCACCAGCTGTAGTTGCGGAAGCCTGCGTTTTCGCATCGTTTTGGGTTAGAAGTGCTGACAGTAACTAGGATGAGGCCCCTGGAATTTGCCATTCTCGTAAGGAGGGTAGGAGGGAGGGACAAGGAGAGGGGGAGAAAAAAGAACAAAATCATGCCTGGTTTTGGCGTAGCTTTTGATGACCAGCGCTATGAAGCTGGGCGAGACCCTCTCGGCGATCTCGATGTATTACGCACGCCACTTGCGGCGGCATCTTTGAATGGATTTCTCGCACGTCCTATTTACGTTGTGCGCCCGGAATGCGCAAACTTGTCATCGATTCTTTTGGTAACTCTTGGAACCCGTGATGTTTATGCACCTTTTGTACCAACATGGGCAAAGCCATGCTGTTTTCCTGTGCTGCTTCAGTGCCCTGCTTCTGCCTCATGTCAATGATCCTCGTACTGGCAGACTACAGTCTCCTTAATTCTTGCACCACTGCAGCCAGTGCTCTCGAAGTCTCTCTAACGCTCCCCGTGCTTCTAGCTGCAAATGGCTAAACTTTCTACGGAAATAGCAGGTGCTCTTCGCACGCTTTTCCCTCCCCAGGCCCTCGAGGGTCGGCCTCTCCTTCTGTGTCTGAAAAAGACCCTGTAAGTTCTCTGAAGCCCTTGCAGCCTCTAAGTCGGGGTGCCCCTGCAGCTGGAGACCCTGAGGGCCCCAAGGGCCCCAAGGGCCCCAAGGGCCCCAAGGGCCCCAAGGGCCCCAAGGGCCCCAAGGCCCTGCAGTCTCTAGTTTAGGGGTTTAGCGCTCCAGGCCTTGCAGTTTCTAGTGGAGGTCAACTCTGCAGTCTCCTGGATGTTCAGGGTTCTGTGTTGACTTCTTGCTTAGGGGGGCTTGGGGTTTCGCAGCGATTCCGGTTGGGCTGCCGTGTTCACTGGGTACAGATCGAGGGCATCTGGCACATCCCGTAGCAACATTGACATCAGCAAGCACAGTTCTGCCTGTGGGACAAACGGAGTTTTGAAGTGACGCAGCAGAGAGGTCTGCCTGCAGCACTGTCCGATGCTTTCCACGTGACACAATGCTCAAGGACACGACGCAACATACATGTGCACTTGCCTCCAGCTTGCCGAAGGAAAGCGGGGGGAGTCTCTCCCACAACCGTGCATTTTCTTCATGAGTCTGCACGGGTGCAAGCACGGTAGAACGGCAGTGATGAACCGACATGTCTTCGATGTGGAGCTACAGTACACATGCTGCTGGCTGGCGGCGTTTTGGTAAACTGACAAAACAGGTTTGTCCTCTCGTGAAGGATGCTTAAAGCATTGCTTCAGCTTCATATGCCAGCCAGCAGTGCCGGTTCGCAACCCTGCTTCACTTTCTTTAGGATAGTGTTTGAGAACGGCCCTTCGCTTTGGGCTCTTTGGTTGAGGGGTGGTTTTCTTCTGCCTGCCTGCTGTGCTACGACAGCGCTTCGCTGGTATGACATCCTGATGAGGTCTTTCTTTTTGTACCGATTGTTGTCAGTTGTTCAAGGATGGTTTCTGCTACGTGGTGGGGCCCTTAGCCCCGCTCAGAGGTGTGTGCTCCGTGTTTGGGTGCACACTCCTCCTCATGTGCTCCGTGTTTGGGTGCACACGTCCTCATAGAGGATGACACAACAAGCGTGGTAGAACCAAGTTCAATCCCGCGCCAAAAAGCAACAGGGCAGTCTCGCGCTGTACAGTGCCGGCAGGTGCTTTCTCACATTAAACCACGACTTTGACGCCTGCGGCATACCAGAGCGGACTGCAAGCAGCCGCTAAGCAGCCTCTTTGGCTCGGTTTGGCTTGGAGTGGTGTTCACTCGGCTGAGCCTTTTGCGTCATCCACAATCCAAATCCTCACGGACAAGTGAGAAATTATGCCTTCCGACGGTGCTCCAAGCGCAATGCGAGTGCCTCCCCAGGCAGTGGAGCTTGCCGGCCGTCATGGGGCGCCCTGAGCCTTACCAGGGAGCTGCGCCACGCTTCACTCCGCCCTACTGCAACGGCTGAAACTTGCGCAGTGGAGAAGCCCTTCAGCCCCTACACCCTCGTCTATCATGTAGGTCAACCCCTCCGTCCCGAAAATTGAGGGGGGGGGGGTGACCCTTTCCGGGAGCTCCTATCAAAAGGAACTCTAGCATTTTTGGGGTCTATGAAGGGGTACCCTCTTTTTGTGTTTTGGGTGAGGGGGGGAAAGTAACCATCCGCGCAGAACCTGAGAGCTGATCCTGGCGCCAAGAGGCCCTTCCATCGCTCCCGTGCCAGTAACCTGCAGCCATAGAGCGGCGACGAAGGCGAAGCCCCAGAACTGGAACCAAGTCCACATGTCCAACAATCAAGAATGACCTTGCTTTGCATGTCTACTTTGTGTCCGTCGAAACCCCCTCCTTGGGAACATTTCTACGAATGTTTATTGGACTCCGCGGAACACGTGGGGGACCTCCTCGGCCTCGGTCCGGACATGTCCGGACCCTCTTATGACTTTGGCACTTTGGCACTGGGTGCCGAGACTGCAGGAGTTCACTGCGACTTTTTGGGGCCCTGAGCCATCAGTTTGGGGTTTCGGGTTTAGGGTTTAGGGTGTAGGGTTTAGGGTGTAGGGTTTAGGGCTCATCGGTTGTTTCGGTTTCGGGTTTGGATGAGGTGTCCCTCATTTCTTGGGCAGGCGGAGAATTCAGATTTTGGGTTCATGGTTTGTGGGGGTTTGGGGGGCTCAGGGAGTTTTGGGGGGCTTCGTTTCATACTACTGTGCATGGAAGGCGCTATTCCGCTATTCAACCTTGGACAAACCCTCTTGGCCCCTTGACAGTAAACGTCACGAAGCCAAGGGAACCCCAAAGACCAAACTGACCAAACCCATATTTACCATAAGCCTCTACCCTCAAACCCAGCCTGATCGCCGGAGCCCTCAAGGATCTGATCCTCCAGGGCAGTAGAAAGAGCTTGGGCAAGAAAGAATTGCAGAGCCTGGCCTGCTCATTCACCTTGTGTGGTTTACTCTGAACAGCTTCTAAACAGCTTCTGGACAACTCGCTACACGCATGGAAGGCGGGGGGGGCCACACATACCTGCGAGGTCGAACTGTCTTCCCAAGGGTGCTGGCAGCGGCCCGCCTTGATGTCGTCTGTGTCGCACGTCGTATGACACCTCACAGGGCTTGAGTGTCCAGCCAGTTTAAGGCTGCCAGATGCTGCCAGGCTCCTGCACGCAAACCTGGACCCCCCCCTAAACCCTCTTCCTCAAAGTGCCTCAATCCCTAAATCCCGCCTGCCTGCAGGTTGCCTATATAGGGTTTCAGAGTAGGGCCACATGAAGAGAGACCTCGAGAAGGGAGTTCACCCCCTGAGTCACTCACCGTCATCCGGGCAACAAGCCGGAAGAAGGGCCACCCACTGTCCAAGAGATCCTTCGGAAATCACCAGCCATTCCGAAAACTGGTCACTTTTCAGGTGTTCGCATCGCTTCTTCAAGGCTCGGCGCTTTGCTTCATGCTGTTGCAAGCTGGGGCTGTCAAACGGTTGACCTTCTTTGCTCTTTGTGTAGTGCTGGCGCAGTACTGGAATTGACACTCCCACCGGCTGACTTTTCAATGGTCGGGGAAGCTCAAACACTTCGGGATGAGGCATCTAGCGACTACAGCTGGAGCCAGTTGCCTTGAACTTGTTTGTTCTCTGGCCCCGACAACATGACTGAACGCACCATCAACGCCCCTTCCATACATGCAAAAACAGAAGCAATTTTCATGCTTGATGCTGCACCAAGTGAAAGATTGCACAAAGTGTTGCTGTCATCGCCCCCCTGTCCATCCACCGCGTCGCAGGCAGTAGGACTCGAAGGGCTTGGCCCAAGCTGTCCTCGGCAACCCAAACTTGCAACCTTTGCCCCATCTCTTTCCAGCGGACGAGCTCGCCAGAGAGTGCCAGGGGGCTCCGGTTGTAGCCAGGCATCGGCTGGACATAGCAAGGCACCTAGCAGCTCTACCATCAGTCGGGTCTGACCTTCACATCCTGGAAACTAAGTGTATCCACGGCTGTAAGGCCTCGTGGGTGAGATAGTCATCAAAGCTCCGGTGGACCCCTGGCCCGGGTGTTGAGGTTTCAGGAGCATCGGCCTCCAACAAAACAAGATGGCGCAGTCATGAGGCCGAAAAAATAGGGCTGAAAGCTTCAACTACACAGCTGCGGTCGCCTTGCCTTGCAGGGCCAGCATAGTGATCAGATGGTCCTGCGAAAATGACAGCCATGTGCCATGCTCAAGTACGGGTACTCACTATAATTAGCAGAATACCTGTCTGGTCCAAGCGCTCGCTGATCTTGGTATGGGTGATGTCATGTGCCACGATGAGTGGGCCTTGCTTGGGGGCAAACCTGTCCCCTGCACGAAGCAACTTCGCAATGAAAAACTGATCTTCGCACTCATCTCTAAGACGAGCTGCAGAAGTACCTCTGATCACCAGCGCATTGCGGTAGGGTGGGAAAGCGCTGGTGCCTAACGTTTGCCTGGGCGTGCGTGAGTGCCAATAACTGGAGCATTTGAAGACTAAAGCTGACTCTCGGACAGTTTCTCGGCGATCAAGGCCTCCAACTTTTTCGGGTTGAGCAACGCCTGTGCAACCCTGCAGAGATGAGTTTGCAATTGCCAGTGAATGACAGGTGGGGCCTTGTTTGCCGGAACTAGTAGGTCTTGTTCGCAGAGCCACCTCCCTTGGCGGGAAAAGAAACCTCACATTGGAAGTATGCAGCGAATGGAGGGAGACTGAGAGCGATCTTGTCTGGGAGCAAACCTCGTAAGATGAGCTTCATGTTGCCAGGATATCAATCTGAGCAGGCAAGTTGCACCTTGCATGCGTTTTGCATTCCTGTTTCGGGTCAGCCTCAAGATTCATTCAACAATTTCTAGATGTCGAACTGCCGAAATCTATTTGCTACAGGGCGGCTTCGTGTTCTTCTCGGCAAACATAGTGACTGGAGCCATCTGTGAATACCGCAAGTTCCTTCAGGCTTGCGAAATGTGCATGATGTAGTCAGATGCATCAAGTGTCTGCCCACCTCTGCGTGTAGGCATCGTAGACGCCGTGATGAGAAAGCTGAGGTTCATCATCACCGTCAGTGAATACATGCATGCCTCTCCTGACGGCTCAAAGCAAACACGTGCCGCATCTCATGACTTGAGCAGGGTACTTTCTCGATGGCAGTCCCGGTGTCCTCGCCGTGGACGTGCCAAAGGCAATTCAAGGCAACGCCTTGGAAGTGAAAGGCCTGGCACCCAGGAAGCTGCCCGTTTAGGCGTGCGACAAAAGAAACAACTAGACCCTGTTGCGCAAAGGACGTTGCTGAGAGTTGAGACTTCTAGGGACCGTCAAGGTCACTTTTCAGATTCTGCTTTATTGACCTCTCATCCAAACGACCCCCTCACCATCCCCTCAACGCCGCAAGCCGAGACAGCGAGCCTTGAAGCCCGTGGATTCACTGCAGATCTGCCGCGGCGCTGAAATCCATGGCCGGCAACCCTGGGGCCGGGCACCGGCATGCTGCTTGGAATGCTTTTAAGGTGCGGTTCATGGACGCGCGCAGGAAGCTCACGTCACCCACGAGGCACGTTCTCCCCGACCAGAGCGACATAACCCGGGAGCAAACGTTTGAGTAGAAACCGAGCATGTGGCCTGGGGCCGCAGCAGCATGCGGCTGAACCAGGCAAGGGCAGGAAGGAGCTGTGATGAGGGAGTAGAACTTGCCCAGGCAACGTCAAGTGGTAGCAGCAACGGAAGGGAGACCGCCTCATCAAAGCTTCCACGGAACATCGCCAAGTGCTCCGGGCATGCAGCAGGATGCGAGCGGGCCAAGTTACACCCCTAGGGACAGACACCATCCTCCACCAAGAAGTGCACAACTGACAAAACCTGCACCGATTGCCTGGCATTGCCTGGTGTAATCATTTGGACGTGGGTACTTCTTTCGCGCCTTTGAGATCAATGCAATGAGGATTCGACATGGACGGAAAAGGCCACCTTGCATCCACCACACGGAAGGCCGCGCCAGCAGGTCAGCACGTGAAGCTTTGCGCCGTCCTGAAAACGCAACATGGAGGGCGGCCTCCAACACAACGGCACAAGGAATTGCACGAAGTCGCCCCCGCCTTCACAGAAGGCACAGGCCATGGATGCCTGCCCATGCAATGCCAGCAACACAATGGCACACAATGGCACACAATGGCACACAATGGCACACAATGGCACACAATGGCACACAATGGCACACGCATTCCGGAGACGGGCGATCAGGCAAACACATGACAGCATGACACAGGCTGCCAACTGTGCGCACATGTGACTGCAGTCGGCAACGAGGCAGAAGGGGCAGGACTCCAGGACCCAAAGACACAAGGAGTCAGGCCACAACATGCCTTGCGGCACAGCGCGCCGTCGCCAGATACACCAGAGAGCTACGCAAATTGGTGCATGGCGACGCGCCAAACAGTACGCTGCTGCGTCCAACAGCACCGAAGGCTAAGCTCCAACACGCTCGGCCGCACTGGCTGCGCGGTCACCTTTGCCAGGCCAGCCAGCAATGCACACAAGATGCCGGGACCAGTACACAGGAGTGTTGGACACTGTTGGATGTCCTTGGTTGCTCCGCGCCTTGCGATCAATGCGATGAGGATTCTGCAGGTTGGAAAGAAGAGAGCAAGTCAAATCGTCAACTGCTGTAGCAATGGCCTTGAATCCATCACTTGGAAGGCGCCAGCAGGTCCAGCATTCGCTTCGTGTCCAGACGCAGGGCACCTCTGGCCCAATCTTGAAAGTCGCCGCCGGCAGCGCCGCTTCCTGAAGGCATCAGGCCAATGGAACGACAGCTTCAGCATGTTGCAAAGGGACGGAAATTCTGGTTCATGAGCTTGGGGCTCATTGAGGAAGCTCAAGGCGAAAAGCAGCAGGGTTTGAAGGGGCCCTGGAGGGCGTTCGCCGTCCAAACGGGCCAAGTGCGTGGGCTTGTTGTCGGCAAATTCAGTATATGACCTTTTGGGGTTTCGGTTACAGCACAAACACGTGGGTAGCCAGATGAGGCCAGTCCCACCCTTGAACAGCACAAAGGCTGTTGTCTCAGTCTTGTGATGGAGAGTTTCGCAGCGCGAGGCATCGAAGATGTGCAGTTTGAAAGCTGTCCAAATCTCCTCTCTTCGGAAACTGCGCAGCTGAGAGCCAGGCTGCCATCATGGCACGGAAGCGCCCGCATGGACGCCCACACCACCGGCGGCGAATCGATCGCTAGGCCTCTGGGCACATCGTGGAGCGGCTCCAAGCTTGTGGGACTCCCCATGAAAGGGAGGGACGGGAGCGGCGGGATCCTCGCAGGAAAGAAAGGAAAGATAGGAAAGCAACAGCTGCACGAAACGGACTGGCTCTAGTTGCTTGAAGCAACCGCATGCTTAGCGGGACCATGCTGGAAGGTCAAACACCAAGGAGCGCTGAGACCTTCGGGGAACACTTGTCCCCCGATCCAGGACGCAAAGGGCGAGGAGATACCGTGGGTTCATGATCTGACTTTTCTGGGAATGCAGATATCTATGTCCGAGCAGGGCATTCACTTGTCTCAAAGCCGCTGGTAGATGCTTAAAGGCGCAGGGCGAGTGGGATCACTTTTGTGGATATCCATTCGATGGCGACTCGACCTTGTTGCGATCATTGGAGCCATGGCGTGTCAGGCAGTTCACAATCCTGATGTGGTTCTTGATGCTTGCAAGGGCGCGTGGCGCTACGTAGGATCATCCTGGGATTCTCACTTGGCTTACGAAAGGGGCGTACAACCAGAAGTCTTCTGGCGCACAGCGCTATGGAGACGAGCGACAGCAACAGGCGGCATATGAGCGACGGACAAAACTACTTTACATGGTGCGAGGTCGCGGGATACCACGTTTACGTGGGGCCCATATCGCTTTACATACTATGGGACTGTGGGACCACATCAAGCAAAACAGGTTGAAATGTAGTAACTAAGGTTGTCGCTTTAGGTGGGGCCCATATCACTTTCCATGGTTTACTGATGTTCGCAACAACTCGTGTCCACCGTAGTACTGGCTTCAAGAAACATAATTTTGGCAGGCGCTCATATAGTGTTTGGGAGGCTGGAGTGCACCAGCATTGGTGATTGAGCAGGGTGTGAACATGGCACCCCTGCTGCGCCGCGAGCCTTGGTAAGCCGACAAGCATAGTCAAGCGTCTTGGCCTGGCAAGCATTCGGCGGCCTCCGCAGGGCATCGTGGCTGATGTATGGGCCCCTGGCGTAACGGAAGTTAGACTGCGACGGCGCAAAGGCTAAGTCTCAGCGGCTAAGTACGCAGCCGGCCCATCCGACACAGTGGAGCGAAGGCCAAGGCTGGCCATAGCAGATCCTACAGCGGGCCATCTTGGTCACATCAATTTCGGGCTGAAGACGACATGGCAGGGTCACATCTTGGTCACATCAAAAACACGCCACCATGAAGAACACGGTCTTGCACGGAAAGGCCGGCACATCTCTTGCCCAAAGTGCGCATTTGTGTGAAAAGCATCTTTCCCATGCCGCGGGTTAGTTTTGGGGATCAGACAGACAGAGTCACGGGCAGGAAGCGTCGGACGATGCTCTGTCACACACACTGTGGAGGAACAACAACAGCTGCTTTTTGCATTGAATCTGGAAGCTCTACAGCGTTTTGCTAAACCCGAAATACTGTGCAGCAGCCGCATATTTCCAGTGCAGGATTCCGGCGTCAGGAGCTCCGACGATGGTAAGCATGGTCCCAGGCCGCTAACTGGCGGCTTTGCGGAGAGCTCCACGGCAAACTCAAAAAGTGACAAGCGGCGCAAGATCACACACTCCATCCCAACCTGGTTGCAACACAAATACTAACCCTGGCGAAGCCCCCTGGCGAAGCCCCCTGGCGAAGCCCCCTGGCGAAGCCACGGGCCAGACATGGGCGGGGAGGCAACTCACCCTGCGAGGCAGCCAACACACCCAAACGTGCAGTTCATTGAGAGATTTGAGAGGCATGGCGCCAAGCAGAGTGTACATCGACCACCCCTGCTGCACCGCGAGCCTTGGTAAGCCGACAAACGTTGTCAAGCGTCTTGGCCTGGCAAGCATTCGGCGGCCTCCGCAGGGCATCATGGCTGATACATGGGCCCCCGGCGCAACGGAAGTTAGACTGCGACACAAGGGGCGCTTAAGGCCCGACCTCAGCCGGCCACGGGATCCAAGGCGCGGGCCGGAAGGCCTAAACTTCGCCCAAGCAGATTGAGTCACTTCAACCGAGTTCCTGGCAGGGCGCTGGGCCGATCAGAGACAAGCCCCAACCTTTGCTGTAAAAGCGTCCTCGGAATCCTCTGGTTGCTTGAAACCGCATGCTCTGAGAACCCGTACACTATCTACACCATCTGAGTGCTGAGTAGATGCACCGCCTTCCAGGAACCCCGAAAGGCCTTCTAAGAAGCCCTTCTGAGAACCCAAAAGAGCTTTTTGAGAAGCCCAAAAGCTTCTGCGAACCTCCAGCGGTTCTGCAAGCCAACAGGCCCCCTCTGCTTGTGGGAAACTACGCAATCTTGGCGCACGGAGCTGATGGAGCTTGCCCTGGAAAAGCCTGCAACTCCCTTCTGAGGGCGCCGCGACAAGCCACACAGCGCGCATGAGTGTGACGATTAATGGGCATGGCGGGGGGGAGTTGGAGAATGCCAATCCGCTTGCGGCGCCTGCCAACCTGAAGACGTGACGTTTGTGTAAACTGGCGGGCTCGCTGTAAACACATCCGTGCTTGCACTACATCCGTGCTTGCACTGTTGTGTTCCTCAGGGGAAGCTTCGGTCCGTCTCGTGCCTCGGACTGTGCAGCCACGGATCCCTGCCAGCCTTTCGGCGCAAGGCCAGCAAGGCCGCATGGCAGGGCTGCGCAGTGGCCCTAAAGTTTAACAGTGAAAAAGCCAGCATGGAGTGCCAGGGCGAGGACTCTTTGGCCAGGCCAAAAGAAGGCATAGGGTTTAGAGATTGGGGCTTAGGGCTTATCAGCGTGGGACCTGTGCTGTCTCTTGAGAAGTAGGCTTGGCCGTTTGTTCAGGACACCAAGAGTTGCAGAGCACAGCTGCGAAGCGAGAGCCTTGCTAGAACCTTGCCGACCGTGTTACTGGCTTCCAGGTCTGCACGCGGTCGGAGTTAGATCAGTCTACTCTTGGAAGGCACATTTTGTGGTTCCCACGGAAAGTTAAAGCCCTCGCCCGGCCTTCAAATCATGGAGCGCGGGACATGTCTGCATATTCTGGCCAAATGCCCCAGACGCTGTCGCAACGGGACACTGCAAGTCGAGTCGAGGCAGTTCTTGGGTTGAGAAAGGCTGGGAATTTCTGGGCGGGAGGCTTAAAGCCGTCAAGCCGAGCTTTGTACCCAAGTTTCTTGCAACAAGGCACATGCTGTTCGGTGGCATGTACCTGAGGGCAGCGCTCGCCAAAATCAGACTCCTTTGCTTGGCTCTGCTACGCCATGGCAAGCCCAGGCAGCCCGGTGGTCAGGGAGTCCGTTAGGGAGGACGCCGTGGAGACCTGGCAGCTGAAAAGAAGCCCCGATTAGAAGCTACATGAAGCTACTCATCCCATGGCCTGTCATCAGCCCTGCCTGGCCTTCTGGACTATATCTACACAAGCACAGATATTGAAAGAATGCCAATGTGAAGAACACGCTCAGAACACGATGACAGCACAAATCATCCTAGCGCAAGGCATGCCACAGAAAATTCTACTTTACTATACGATACGCGTTGTACAAAATGCTGCTGTACTCTATGATACACTATTCTACTCAGCTGCACTCTGCTCTCTACTCTGTTTTAGTCTGCTAAGGTAAAGTTTTAAAGTCTGCTGTCTTTTGTGAGGCTGTGGCCCGGCGTTCTGCCAGGTGGACCTCCCCCGGTGGGCCTTGTCGCCTTTTCGTGGCCGAGCTCCAGGCTTTGATAGGGTTTAGGGCCGGATGTTTGGGGAATAAGTTTTAGGGTTGAAGGTATAGGGCTGTAAGGGTTCTGCTTGTGCACCTCATGCCGCGGCAGGCTGTGTCAGAAGTCTTTCAAGGCTCACCGTATTTCAATAGAAACGCAGACATGGGTGTTCTGCTTTGTTCAATTGTGGTTCGTACGATGGCTGTTGATTTTTCGGGCAGTGTTCCGGATTCTGGTAGAGATGTCATGCATGCTCCTACATTTACCACCTGCAATTGCGGGAAGACTTCACAATACCTGCAACTGTACCAAGAGCACCCCACATAGCAGACTCTGCATTCAATAGGTTACTCCTTCCTAGCTTTCTTCTTGGCCTGTGTAGCTTCAGACGCCTGCCTGGCAGCAGCGTCTGTAAATTAGACTCTGCAGCCAAGCTTCTCCCATCACTGCGTTTGCATTCCAACCGCACCTCTGGATGCTCTGCAGGACACCATGCCATACCAGGGTGCAGTTCACTAGAATACAAGCGAGCGGCCCCAAGCTGAGCAGCTCCAGAAGGGAGTAGGGCTTCGGTCAAGTCGTCCGCGTGGGGCGGCGAGACCTCACGGGATGTATATGTATATGTATATATATATATATATATGGTACCCCCCCCCCCCCAAAGATCCACCCTGTTTTCCCTTTTTTCCCTCTGTTGATGTTTTGTTGCGGTGTTGTTGATGTGCTACTTTACTTTTTCTATGTTTTAAAATCCAAACACATGAAAATAGACGACACACGACACCATTACCTTTATTTACTTGACCGAGGCCCCGCGACTTTAAACCGCATTTAAAAGTTTAAGTTAAATGCGGACACGACCCTATGAATTTAAAACTGCATTTGAGAATTTAAGTTAAATGCAGACCACCCACAGGAACCAAGAACCAAGAACCAAGATCCTCAAGACTCTTGATTCTGGAATCTTGGTTCCTGGGGCTGGGCTGCATTTAAAACTGCATTTAAAAATTTAAGCTAAATGCAGACTAGCCACAGGAACCAAGAACCAAGAACCAAGATGTCCAGGACTCTTGATTCTGGAATCTTGGTTCCCGGGGGTGGTCTGCATTTAAAACTGCATTTAAAAATTTATGTTAAATGCAGACCAGCCCCAGGAACCAAGAACCAAGAACCAAGATGCCCAGGACTCTTGATTCTGGAATCTTGGTTCCCGGGGTGGTCTGCATTTAACTTAAATATTTAAATGCAGCTTTAATGCAGCGTGGCCCCAGGAACCAGGATTCCAGAATCAAGAGTCCTGAGCATCTTGGTTCTTGGTTCTTGGTTCCTGGGGGTGGTCTGCATTTAACTTAAATTTTTTCATGCAGTTTTAAATGCAGACCACCCCCCGGAACCAAGACTCCAGAATCAAGCGTCCTGAGGATCTTGGTTCTTGGTTCTTGGTTCCTGGGGGTGGTCTGCATTTAGCTTAAATTTTTAAATGCAGTTTTAAATGCAGACCACCCTCGGGAACCAAGATTCCAGAATCAAGGGTCCTGGGCATCTTGGTTCTTGGTTCTTGGTTCCTGGGGCTGGTCTGCATGTAACATAAATTTTTAAATGCAGTTTTAAATGCAGACCACCCCCGGGAACCAAGATTCCAGAATCAAGAGTCCTGGGCATCTTGGTTCTTGGTTCTTGGTTCCTGTGGGTGGTCTGCATTTAACTTAAATTTCTAAATGCAGTTTTAAATGCAGACACCCCCCGGAATCAAGATTCCAGAATCAAGAGTCCTGAGGATCTTGGTTCTTGGTTCTTGGTGGGGTCTGCCCGCATTTAGCGTAGATTCTTAAAAGTGTAAATGCAGGAGAACCCTAAGCCCGCCATCTTCAACACTCCGTACTTAAATGTGGGAGTCGCGGACTCATTTCCTCTCCATACTCTGGCTGTAGGATTCCCTGACTCATTTACACCACCACAAATTCACTGACCCGCTGACGCATCAACCCACACTCACTCGACCACCGACTCACTCACTCATTGCTCACAAGCATTAAGTTTGCTTATGAACAGGGGGGGGGAAGGGGAGGGTACCAGGGGTCTTCCACATAGCCAGGACCCCTAAACACCCCCCCGCCCTCCCCTTCCCTCAGCTCCACTGCGGGCTTATTCTCTAACACCTATTGGTTTAAGGGTTTTGGATTTCGAAGAGAAGCCCCGAAACCCTTTCGGGTTAAGCAACAAAACCCAAACCCTTAACTGTTAAACCCTATATGGTTAAGGTTTAAAGGTTTAGGGTTTAAAATGTAGGCATTTGCACATAAATCGACAATTAAGCCTAACCTTTAAGCTTTGAACCACAGAGGTTCAATGTTTAAAGGTTTAGGGTTGAAGATTTATAGGCATTAAAACCTAAGCCCATAGAGTCCAAACCCTAGAGTTTTAAGGTTGAGGCATTTAAACCTTTTGGGGCCTGAACCCTAAAACCCTAAAAGGCTCAACAAGGCTCAAAGGTTTCAACCCTATAGGCGCTGAAGGCTGAAGGTCTACATGCCCAGACCTTAGGGTTGTAAACCATTAAAGCCCATAGGGTTTAAAGGCTTAGAGTTTTATTGCAGGGTTTATCTACAAAACCCTCACGGGCTTAGCCCTGTAGGGTTTAAACCCTATAGGCTTGAGGTTTAGGTAGTACCTAGGAGTAGAACCTTATAACCCTGTGATTTAGGCATTTAAACCTAAGCCAATTTAGGGTTAAGGTTTAGGCATTTAAACCTCCGCCCTAAACTCTTTCTAGGTTTAAGGTTTAGGCATTTCAACCTTAGCCCTAAACTCTTTAGGGTCTGAACCCTATTCCCCTAAAGGGCCCAAAAAGGCTCAAAGGCTTTAACCCAATAGGAGCTGAAGGTATACATGCCCAGACCTTAGGTCTGTAAACCATTGAACCCTATAGGGTTGAAAGGTTTAGTCTTTTCAGGGTTTATCTCTAAAACCGTCACGGGGTTAGCCCTGTAGGGTTTAGACCCTATAGGGTTTTACAGGTTTCGGGTTTAAGGAATAGGCATTGTCTATAGGAGTAGAACCTTGTAACCCTGGAGGGCTTGAGGCTTAAATCCCTAAACCTCAAATCCCGTAGGGTTATGCCTGTGTTTGCAGGGCTTGCCTCCTGTGAAAATGCAAAGAGAAAGTAGAAGAAGTGCCCACATCATGTATATAATTAGGGTATAAGTCTTGTATTTCAAACACACATACTGGAGAAGGCATAAGGTGATGCGACAAAATCATCTGCTGTAAGTCACGGGGACGCGAGAATACTGTGAGCAAACATCTCTTTCACTATTCCCTGAGACCGCCAGAAGTTTTTTTTAGATACTTTACGGTTGCATTTTTGTTTTTCAGGGTGCTTCAGGTGGTTGTGTGCTGTTATATCTTAACATAACGAGGGTTTAGGGTGATTTTGAGTGAAAGACTAGTGGAAGAGGTACGTACGCCAAAGGTTTTGTTTAGATACTTTACAGATATGTTTGTGTTTTTCAGGATGTTTCAGGTGGTTGTACGTCTCGTCAGGAGAAACGAGAAAATATGCCAGGGGAACTGTGTTGTCTATTGCAAGTCTCTAAAACGGTGGATCTTTGAGGGGGGGGGGGGTAGCATATATATATATATATACAGTATAAGATACGATAATCATACCATTATATAGTACTACATATGGATGCTGACTGTATACGGTCTAGGGTTTAAGACACAGAAAAAAGCCTATCCATGTTCAGCTTGAACAGCCTGAGAGGTCGACGGGTTTGGGTATTAGGGTTTGATGAGGATTCGCCAACCAACGCCCCTTAGAGCTCATGGATTGCCAACCCACAACTCCGTTTAGGGTTTAGGGTTTGCCAGCCAAGAAGGTGCCATAGTAAGAGCCAAGCCTCCGAACATAAAAACAGCAGCCTCCGCCCGACTGTATACTAGAACACATACTATACTGTACTTTGCTGCGCTATATTGTACCATGCCCTGTATATTCGGCCATACAGCAAGTACCCGCACCTGAAATGTACGACTGCGTGAATTCATCGGGCCTGGAAAAGTATAAATGGTGCAGACACTTCTATTCTCGGCATGTTGCCGCAAGCCTGAAAGTTTCCCGACGGCTGGGTGATTGTTTCAGGCCTTCGCAAATTCCAGCAAGAGGCATCTGAAAGAGGTTCGGGCCGGCTAGCTGGGTCTCTCGGTCTTTCTATTTTTAATCGGGGGATATCGAGGGTCTCCAAAAGTGAAAAAAACTCATTGGAACGCTCTGACAACCCTTTGCTACACCTAAAAGAAGCCCCTCCGGCCTCGCAGAAGCTGCAGTAACTGTTGTTGGCCCCCATGGCTCAGCAAGGCCCAGCGCAGGGGGTGTTGTTGGTCAAAGAATCTGACACTGCGGCACAGAGACGTTGCAGGCCCCAGATAGCTGTTCGGCTTCCCCTGACACTCGCAAAGACCGTGGACGAAAGGCACCCACGCAAGGCGGCCGCCGTGATCCTGCACCGGACGCATCTACTCCAGCGATACGCGCAAAACCTGCCGAAACCGAATCAGCACGGCCCAGCCAAGGGAATCAAAAAGAGTGCGCGTGCACCGATCTTGCCCCAATAAACCCCTATGTGTGTCCCACGCGACCAGGCCCAAGTGTCCTGCTTGAATCTGTTGGAACCCAAACTACATAGGTCGAGAAATGGCACGCACACATGCACACGCCGCAGCACTATCAGGCAGCCATACATGCACCAAAATCTCTACAAATATGTGCAATATGAAGAATGTATGTATGTATGTATGTATGTATGTATGTATGTATGTATGTATGTATGTATGTATGTATGTATGTATGTATGTATGTGTGTGTATGGTATGTATGGTCTGCCTGCCTGCTGTGCTACAGAAGCGCTTCGCTGGTATGACATCCTGACGGTGTCTTTCTTTTTGTATTGATTGCTGTCGGTTGTTCAAGGATGGTTTCTGCTACGTGATGGGGTCTTAGCCCCGCTCAAAGGGGTGTGCTCCGTGTTTGGGTGCACACCTCCTCATAGAGGATGACACAACAAGCGCAGTAGAACCGAGTTCAATCCCGCGCCAAAAAAACAGCAGAGCAGTCTCGCGCTGTACAGTGCCGGCAGGTGCTTTCTCACATTAAGCCACGACTTTGACGCCTGCGGCATACCAGAAGACTTGCGGACTGCAAGCAGCCGCTACGCAGCTTCTTCGGCTCGGCTCGGAGTGGTGTTCACTCGGCTGAGCCTTGCGCGGCTGCCCTCACAGCCTCAGATATGCCATTCCCTTACGCTCCCTTACGTTCCGTTTTGCGTTCCCCGGAGGCCCTTCTCTTCCTTCTCCTGCTTCTTCTTGACCAGGCGGGCTCCGGAGCCTTGCACTTCATGCTCTTCGGCCTTCTGAGTCTTCGTGGCACCGCGAGGAGCAAGGTCGACACCGTAGACGTACACGGAGACGAGAGGGATGACAACCAGGCCAAAAAAGACGCCGATGTTCAAGCTGATGACGTAAGCCCTGAACAGCGCCCTGATGGAAGCCAACTTGGCAAAGCCCATTGGGAGAATGCCTGCCAGTGTAGTAACGTAAGAAGCCAAGATGCCAACACCCGCACTTTTCATCGCAACGACGTAGCGCTGAGACCCTGAGACACGGATGGCGCTGCTGGCCGGCGTGCAGGAAGCAGCTGCCACAACGAAGTGAAGGATGAAGTCAATCGTCGTGCCCGAAGAAATGAGCAAGGCCAAAGCCAAGACGAAGTCGATCTTGAAGCCAAAGAAGCCGTAGAGGCCGAAGGTCATCAGAGTCAGCATGGCGATGCACGGGGCCAAAAGTAGACCCAAACGTGGCCCCAGGAACAGGAAGCAGAACACTGCCATCAGGATGTTCACGTTAATCAAGCTGGCCATAGTGTTGTTCAGCAGACTTTGCTTGGAGTCCAAGACCCTGAAGACGTGTCCCGAGGAGAAAGCCCTCCCAACCTCCCACGGGTCACCAAAGGAGACGTCCTTCCAATAGTTTGTGTGGCGCTCCTGCAAGCGCTTCACCTCCGAGGCCCACTCCTGAGCCAACCGACGAGCCTCCAAACTTGCCTTGTGGTCTTCCTCGAAGCTGTCTTCGGTCCAGAATACCTTCGCTCGGAAGGGGATTTTGACTCTGGTCCACTGGACACGCATCGTGCCCTTCCGATCCCGACCACCATCTTCATCCACGACAACATCTGGCTTGACGTGTGGAGCCAATGCTTGGTTCATGACAGCAGCTGGATGGTCAAGTAGCCGCAAAGGCCAATATCCGACAACACTCCGAGCATGGCACTCGCTATGCATATTGTGGCTGTGAACCAGTTCGTGGCATTGCACCACGAGTGATTCTCGAAGTTGATGAAGTGCATCGCCATTCCACAGAACAACCATACCAAGACAAATCCAAATCCACGAACAAATAGCCCTCGCTGACGAGCCCCCTCATAGTTTCCGAAAACTCAAACACCGAGGAAGTAGCTGAGATCTGAACATCAACTGAAGATGTTTTGCGATGCTCCACTGCCCACAGGACAGCTCCCACCTTCCAATCATCTGACAGCGACTCATAGTTGCAATAGAAGCTGTCTGTAAACTCAAAGTGTCCATAGTCCTCCTCCGGGTCCAAGTTCTGCTCGGGTCGTGCCGCTGCACCCAGCCTTGAGAAGGTCGAGTTTCGGAAGCCTCTGTTTTTTGCCGGTCCCGTTCGTGAGAATTTCACGGTGAATCGCGAGTGCTTGCTCGTAGTATGGCGAATGCAGAAGGTTCTTCCCTCCTGGTATTGAGTACCTGGGCTCTTGGTAACGAACGTATATTAAGCTACCGGAATAAGGGTTATATAGTGAAAAAATGTATCACCCTGATTATGGTAACTTAATCTAAGTTCTCCATTCACAGCGTTGTGACACCAGTGCAAGCAGGTGATGGAGACAGAGAGACAGAGAGAGCGAGAGAGACAGAGACAGAGAGAGAGGGAGAGAAACATGTAAGTTCTTTAACATGCACCCAGGTACATGACTGTCACTTGACGCTCCAACTCCGGCACAGAGGCTTTGAAAATCCCTTCTCCTTCAAAGTAGTCCAATGCGGTCTGTGAATTCTGCTCCAGCACCTGAGAACTCAAAGATTTCAGAACTGAAACATGGAGGGTTCTGGAGGGTTCTGGAAGATGGGAAAACAACTTGGCTCGAAAGTCCACCAAGACACCAGCTCGTAAACGTCGTCTGCAAAGGATACAAGAGGTAGCCCTGTCATGCAGACCAATGCGAACAGGATCCCCGCAAAGCAGAACTTGCAAGCATGATCGGCGAGAAGGAGGCCCAAGTGGGCGAAAGTTGACTCCATCTCATCCCGCATCTTCTCGCTAAGATGATCCAAGAAGTCAAAGAAGGCATGGATGGGTCCATGAGAAGAGCCGGGATCCGCATGATGAAGCAAAGCCTCCCAGCGTGCTTTCTCAGCGTCCGCTTCCTGTCGGCCCCGCGAGGAGTTTTGTCATCGATGTCATGGCTATTCTCTAAGCTCACCTACGCATGCTGTGGCACACACCTGCTAAAGCCAATGTTCGCATCCCATTACGATACTTTTCTACTCCGATGCCTCGTCCTCTGCGGCTTCTGGCTGCTCATCAATTTCCACCATGACAAGCGAATCTCTTCCAGACCCATTGGATGCAAACTCAATTCCTGCATCGGCGGGAGCTGTCATGGCCATCAGAGATCGGGGCGTGCGGTCAAGGGAATGCCGAACATTCAGGTGCTGCAGAACGCAGAGTTCTCCATACTTTCGTTTTGCCGCCAAGTAAAAAAGCATGCGATGTCAAGAGCCGAATTCATGCAAAGCAGCTGTGCTCCTCTGCTTTTTTCATCTGCACGACTATGGCTTTCGTGAGTAGCCCATGGGCTGTCGCGTCGACCTGTTCACTGGGTACAGATCGAGGGCATCTGGCACATCCCGTAGCAACATTGACATCAGCAAGCACAGTTCTGCCTGTGGGACAAACGGAGTTTTGAAGTGACGCAGCAGAAAGGTCTGCCTGCAGCACTGTCCGATGCGTACCACGTGACACAACGCTCAAGGACACAACCCAGCATGCATGTGCTCTGCCTCCAGCTTCCCGAAGGAAAGCGGGGGGAGTCTCTCCCACAACCGTGCAAAGCTCAGGCATCCAAACTGCAATACAGTACATTGTCATGCTCAAATACAGTGCATCACATGTCGAGGTCTACGCGGTGTCCTAGAAATAATCGTGAAGCTTTGCTCTGTTGAAGGGCACGGGTAGGAGGATTGGAAAACTGATGCAGACTTCTCCGCAGCAATCTCGGGCTAGCGCGAGCACAGAGCATGTTTCCAGCCGTGGGTGCCGAGGGCGCGCACCTGTGTAGCTAAGGACAATTGTGTCTGCCAGCGGCTTGCCAGGATTCCCAAAAGCGATTAACCAGTTCTCTCACCAGGTTGTCAAATCATGTGCCGTGCGATTGATAGAAGACTGCATGAGTGCGCGCGCGCGCGCGCGCAAAACGTTTTCTTCAGAAGTCCGCACGGGTATATGCGCAGTAGAACGGATTGACGGATTCCCGGAGTCCAATCCCGCGATGTCCCATTCCAAAAAAGGAACTATTGGACCGGATAACCCCACATGTCACATTTGCATGGTGTGACAACATGTGTTCGGCGTGGTGTAATCGTATGGTCCGCGGCGGGTAAACGGAGCGGCGGGGCGAACGGAGTGGACGAACGGACGGGCTGGTGGGACACTTTCAAGTAGTTACAAGCTTTTCTTGACCAAATGCGGCAATGTCAGCTTTGCTCGCTGCACAAACATAGATAAAATCACAAGCGAATGAAATACGCGCGTGAATTTTATTATAAAATTGTGTGTTTCACGCGTGAACGAAACCCTAACTCTCATATCTTGGTCTAACCGTTCACACCCTTGGAATCGCATGCCAGGTTGACCGTGTAAAAGCCCTAATAGTATAATACTAAAGGCGTGAACAAAGGCAAGTTTACGCCCGCTTTGCTCACGAATTTACTCTTATATCGGGCTTTTATTGGGGCGGTCTCAATGAGTGGTGTGTCCGTACGCATGAAACGCAACCATTAATAATACTACAGCGTGCGTCCCTTACCTATAAATATTATAATGGGTGCTCTTCATGGACGGACTCTTGGGCAATTAAGGTGTCATGAGATTGATGGTGTACGAAAGGAAAAGCAAAGGTTAACCGCTCTCTCCCCCAAAGACCTAAATTTAGTATGTTTTAAAAGAAGAAGTGAACAAGTGAGTGCACGAAAACCCCCTTAAAATACCTAAATTTGGGGGTCTTTTGGGCGCCCTTTTAATACTAATAATATTGCCCGCGCTTTCATTGTGCCAATATTATTATTATTGAAAGAGCATGAGTTGTTGTTGTTGTTGTTGTTGTTGTTGTTGTTGTTGTTGTTCTTGTTCTTGTTGTTGTTGTTGTTGTTGTTGTTGTTGTTGTTGTTGTTGTTGTTGTTGTTGTTGTTGTTGTTGTTGTTGTTGTTGTTGTTGTTGTTGTTGTTGTTGTTGTTGTTGTTGTTCTTAAGATTCTGGCCCAAGATGAGGATTTTATTTCTCGTAGCCGTAGCGAGCTTTCTTGGGTGCCTGGGTCCCAAGTCCCAGGGTCCAGCCATGGATCAGAATCGAGGGTTTCGGGAAGTAGCGCCCCCCGATGAAGCTGAGCAGCATGCGCAGCGAAGTCAGCTAACCATGAACAAAACCGGCAAGCGAAGCTACCAAAGAGCTTGTAAAGTTGCCCTGGCGAAGGGAGCAGCACTTTACAAAGGCCGTCTTCTGACAGCTCAGGCTCTAGGAGCTCATGAAGGACAATTCGCGTCTCCTGCGAAAGCGGAGAGGCGTTCTTTTCAACCGAACAGACAGATCCATCACAAATTTGACATGGAAGTCCTTACTTGGAACGCAGGCTCAATTACAAGTCGAGTTTGGAACGAGATTCTGGCCCTTTTGGCAACAACAGAGTACAAGAACATCAAAATCGTTTTCCTGCAGGAATCGCATTGGCAGCAGGACCAGGTCTACAGCTCAGGCCCGTGGTCAGTCCTAACCTGTGGCTCAACAAGCAGACACAAGGCTGGCCTGGTTGTCTTGGTGCATAGCTCGCTGGCTCCTCTTTCAGAAATTCGCAGCACTTCCATTGTTCCAGGGCATTTGCAGCATGTCATGATCCCGTGGCAGAGATCCAGAATACATCTCCTGAACCTGTACCAGCACGTCTGGGATTCAAAGCTCTCGAAGACGGAAAACAGAGGCAGGAGAAAGGACGTGATGACACAGCTCGAAAATCGAATACAGAGAGTCCCAAAACGTGACTTCTTGATTGTGGCTGGGGATTTCAATGCGCATGCGGTGACTGAACGTCCTCATATCGGACCAAGTGTGCCTCATCGAGCACGGTTTGCAAATGCGGATGTGAAGACACTGCCCTCGCTCTGCAAATCCTGTGGACTAACTGCGCTGAACACATGGGCTTCTGGCCATCGCAGCACGTATGTTAACAGTGATGGCACATATTCCTCTCAGATCGATTTTTTGCTGGTCAGACTGCACGATGCTCGGAGGAGATCCAAAGAGGCCTACTCGGATAATAACTTTCCTGTGGCTGCTTACAGAGATGGATCAAAACACTTTCCAGTGCGAGCCACTCTGTTCATTCCTCCTTACAATCCTACACCCAGCAAGCCACGGCCGTTTGATGCCACAGCCCTGGATGCGAGCTTTCGGCGGAAAGATGACAACTGGCAGGCATACTCACATCGTCTGACGGAAGCAGTGGTGAGGACAATGCAAGTGAGACCGTCTTGGCAAGAACTGGATGAAGTGATGGTCAGTGTATCAGCTGAGCACTATCCTCCTCCACGCAAGTCTCAGCCAGTAGCAGGTTCAATTCATCAGGAATATTGGAAGAAAGTACGGCAAATCCAGGCGCACAAGAGGGCTGGAACCGAGCATAATTCAGAATGCCAGCAGCTTGTGGAGGACATCAAGGAGGAGGCGCGGACTTTCAAAAAACAGCAAAAACAAAGAAAGCTAGAGAAGCAAGAGCAGTTGCTTCTACAAGCCCAGGAAGATAAAAGGCAACAATCCCACAAACTGGCTCATACTCTCAGGAAACTTGCTCCTTGGCGCCCAGTGCAGAGAGTCAACCTAAGGGATCAAGCAGGTGAGCCGCTTGATGCGGAGGCCACACTAAAAACTATGCGCGAATACTCGAGTCAAATCTTCTCCAAAAGTCCTCCTTTGCACTCAGTAGCTGCTGTGCCCAGAGCAGCGATCACCGCCTTGCAGGTATCCTCACAAATCAAGACAGTGCCAGTGGGGAAAGCAGTCCCCAGCACCTCAGCCCCAGTATCAGCTTGGAAGAGTCTAGGTCCTGAAGCCCATGAACACATAGCAGGTCTAATCAACTCTGAGGTGTCCCAATCAGAAATTTCCCCTTATCTAAAGGACCCTCGAATTGCATGGATCCCCAAGCCGGGCAAGCCAGCCACCGCCATGCAAAACCTGAGGCCCATAGGAGTCATCAGCGTGCCAGGAAAAGTGCTAGCAGGCGCAGTGAAGACTCGCATTGCACCAGCACTGAAGGTGAGCTCACAGCTTCAGCCTCAATTTGCGTACATCCGGCAGAGGGGGGTGCGGGACGCTATCGCGAAAGCATGTCAGCACCTTGATTTCGCGCAGCAGCTCCGTCAAGAGCATCGCAGGGACCTGCACAAGTCCCAACGCGGAGCCAGGCAGGCTCAGCTGTCAGGGGCACTCACTATTTCGGTTGATCTGAGCAAAGCTTTTGATTCTGTTAATAGACATGAGCTGCTAGCTGCCTTGGATCGCCTGGGAACAGACCCTGTTACGAAAGAACTGGTAGTTCAACTACACAGTGAGACCTCCTACAACATGGGCACAAGTGGACTAGAGATTCAAGTTCCCACTTCTTCAGGAATCAAACAAGGTTGCAAGCTAGCCCCGGCATTGTGGTCTGCGCTGACACTTCTAGTCATGAGCAGAATGGAGCAGAAATGGGGCCCAGATAGCAAGCAAGCTAGGGACATCCTAACGGTCTTTGCAGACGATTTCCTGCTCCAGGAAACCTTCTCGAGCTTTCCTGAACTTCAGAAAGTCCTGCTCAGAATAGAGGCTCTCTTTCAGTCTCTTGAGGACGTGGGGCTGGAAGTCAATCCAACGAAGTCCAAAGCCTTGCTAATGGTTCAGGGCACTCAGCAGTCCATCTTTCGCAAGAAGCACACGATGCGCAAAGAGAAGCAGTTGCACATCGTCCTTCCCTCAGGACATAAGATTCCGATTCATCACAAACTAACATATCTAGGGGTGCAGCTCAGCTATGGATCCTACAAAGACCAGACTGTTGACTATAGGATCGCCCAAGCTCAAGGCAAGTTTGAGCTACTTCGACACATCCTGTGCTCCACTAAGGCCTTGGAGGCTTCAAAGAAGTTGGAGATCTGGAGGGTCTATGTGGAATCCTCACTCTTGCATGGGCTTGTGGCCACTGGCATCACCTCATCAGGTCTTCAGAAGCTCCAGAGTAAATACTCGAGGATGCTAAGATCCATCTTTAAGCAACATCAGCACTACAGCCATATTGACACGAAGACTCTGTTCGAGCAATATAAGGTTCAGACTCCTCAAGCAGTTTTGATCAGCCAGATGAAAAACTATCAAGACGCACTAGATGCCTGTCAGAAGCACAACCCGGATCAGAACATACAGTGGTATCTGGGACTTAGAGGTAGGATTGTTGCGCTGCAACAGGAGCTTCAGAGCATGCAATTGGACCTGACCGAGGCAGACCAGGAGGTACCGTGCTCTCTGTGCGATCGGAAATTTTCCAGCGCTAAGGGTCTTCAGCAACATACTCTGGTGAAGCATGGAGGACAGCGTGCGAATCAGCTAGGCCCAAAATTTCAGGTCACTGTGCATAGCTGCAAAGGACTTCCGCAATGTGCGGCATGCAACAGGCAGTTGCGCACAATGCATCAACTTCGCAGACATGTGGAGTCAGGCATTTGCCCTCAACTGCACGAGCTGAAAGAACGAGCCAAATCCTGCACAAGCTCAGAAAGCATAGCTATGATCTATCAGTCTAGCGTGCAGGAACAACTTAAGAAGGACCCTGATCTTCTACTAAAAAAGAGACATGTCACTCAGCATCCATTAACGAACTGCAGTCTCTGTGGGCAATATATTGTCGGCCACAAAGGAGTGAAACAGCACATTCAGAAAGCTCATCCCGCTTTCTGGGCACAATCCTCGGCATCCATTCTTGCCAACATGCGAACACATAAGCGCCTCCTGCACAAAAAAGAAGAATGTAGGTATTGTCGCATTGTGGTAGATGCTCCAGTACGCCATGCAGAGCAATGTGTGGTTCTGCTTCAGACATACGCCATGAGTGCAGCTTGTGCCAAGCCTATGGAACTGCCAGATCTCTTCAGTGCAGATCCTCCAATTAGCCAGGTGAGAGGCAGGGAGGCTTCCTCCCAGGAGGCTTCCTCCAGCAGCCGAGCTTCTTTGCTGACATACACTGCACGCGTCTCGGGTCGTTCAACCACTGCACCTCCCACAGCTTCCATGCAAGACGCTGCCTGGCGTCTAGCTTATCATAATCCGCATCAACTGTGCTATGCACACACGGTCGTTCACATCCTTCTCTCTCTCTTGTCAGACGGACTGTTCCCAGATCCTTCCTTAAATTCCATCCTAACGGAAATAGGTTCCCTGAATGGCAGATCCTCTCATGCGGATGTTCGGAGGTTGCGACATCTTCGTCCGCTGCTAGCAGGATGGCGATTACGACCCAGGCAGGAGGATGCATCTCAATTTCTGTTGCATATCTCTCAGCGTATTCCAGATCTTTCATCAGATAAATGGGAGGCGCGAGTTCATATCTCAGCACCGGAGGAACGCATAAGTGTTGAGGAAAAAGGTGGCTTGATTCTGTATCTACCCGAGCCGCCGGATGGACTCTCGACTCTTCAGCAATCAGTAACACAATGGACGAACAGGGGTAGTGTGTTTGCCTTGCTTCCAGATACAAGACTCATTTGCTTACAAATTCAAAGATTTGATCAGCAAATCAAAACTTCCCGCCCACAAGCGCTGGACACAGTTCTTGAGATGCCAATGTTTCAAGATAACGGAACCTCAACAGAAGCAGTGTCCTTTAGCCTCTATGCATTTATTATTCATATCGGCGAAGACTGGAACTCTGGACATTACAGAGCGGGATTTTGGAGAGAGAGCGTAGCGTACCTAGCTGATGATAGTGAATCGCCAAGACGCACCACGCTCCTCTCGGATCAAATATGTCGAGGTTCTTACTTGGCCTTCTATGTAAGAGTATAGACTCAGCTAGGTAGCCATGAGGCAGGCCTTTGCACAATCGTCAGCACCCTCCAAGTCCAAGCGTGCGGATGAGCCAGATGAAGATGATTCTCCAACCAAGAAGATCAGACAGGCTGAACCGAAGAACATGCCAAAGCAGAAAGCCAAAGGAAGGGGTCGGGGCACTGGCCGGGGCGCTTCAAATGAGAAAGTCCTACAGTCCCTAACCAAGCTGTCCATCAACCATGAGGACTCGCTGAATATACTTCAGCAGGAACTGAGCTGGGTCATGTACCTGACCACCGGTGAGCTGTCCATTCTACCGAACATCTATGCGGAGAAGTCCAAAGACGCTTCGAAGTTGTCTACTCCATTCAGAACTCGAGCCATGAGATTGGTCTTGGAGCAGACCTTAGAAAGAGTAGAGCAGATTCAGACTAAAGAAGAAGTGCTAGTGGATGCGGAGAAAGAGGGTTGGGTGGTACGTGTGAAGGACACCGAAGCTCCAGCCTTTGTCTACCAGCAGTGGAGCAGTGAGCAAGACAAGAGACACTGCTCGAAGGGCAGTCCCCGCAGAGGACGTCGTTCAATTGCTCAAAACGTGCTTGGAGCTTGCGCAGCACCCACAGTTGATCTCCAGGCTCATGCCCTCACGTCCGATCGTCGAGAAGATGACAGGTGGCCCAGTTCGAGTTCACATCCAGGTCCAACTCCAACATCTCAAAGGTAAGTTCCATCAAGCCCTGTCCGGACTCACGGACAATGCAGTCTGGGCAGCCATTGAAGGCTCACTAAGGCCAGGGAGCGTTCAGCGTAGTCCAGCAGCTAAGTCGCTTGCAAAGCAGGCATCCGGCAGCAGCTAGCTCATAGAGCACCTTCAGCTAGAGAAGATCCTTCCACATAGAGGCAAAAAAAAAAATTCTGCATTGCCTTCAATAAGCGCCGAATGGTCTCTCAGCTTGCCTTCCTCTCCCAGCATCTGTATTTCTCCTATCACAGCAGCTTTTCTTGCTCGCGCAATCAATCCCATAGCTGGCTAGTAGAGAGCCAATGTCATACCGAGCTGAACGCATGTATGCCAGAGAGGGCTGGATCTTCACGGAGGCTGATCGAGTGGCACTTTGGGAGCTGGATACTGCGCTAAGTAAAGCCCAGAAGCTTATAGATGCTCAAGCTCACCTCATCGAGGAAATGCAACGGGATCAGGTCAGACTTCATGGGCAAGTCCGGCAACTGAACGCAGAGGTGACTCAGCTCGCTCAGAGTGCACAGATCTATGGAGCTCACATCGAGCGTCTCTATCGTCTGTCCGACACCCAAGCTCTCTCTGAACGGATGGACTACTTGACCTGGACTCTCCATTACCAAGGCTTCAGAGTCATGCTACCAGGACCATCGTCGAGCAGTGTGAGGCCAAGAGCACAACGGCGGCCTGCTCAGAATCCGTACTAGTACATAGCTTCCTAGATGGTCTGTATTAGAATCGGTCCTCGTGTGAGATGTCTTCAGCACCAGGGAGTCAAAAGCCTCTGCTATCACTGCATCATAGCCCAGCCTGTATGCGCGCACTCGCATTGCATAGCTCGGGAGGCTTCCTCCGGAGGCTTCCTCCATGCTACGGTCGGCGGCCTACGCGTGTCAGAATTACAGCAAGTGCAATCACTCACCCTCTGAGAAGCCACCTCTCCTTCCTTCTTAGGATATTTCTCCCCTATCCGGGTTCTCTTTCAGGTTGGAGGATTTGAGAATAGCTTTCTCCTCTGTAGGGACACCCACCAGCTGCTTGGTTGAAGTTCGCTCATTGACCCAATGCAATGCCGAAGTTTCTCTCAAGCCAATAGGATCAGGCCCACAACATGGAACGTGATTTGACGAATGATGAGTTTGAGGCTTTAAATAGAAGGCGAGAGCAACAAGGCAAGGAACCACTGAGCTGGCGGGACGCACAGCGCCAGGCCCGGCGTAAGCCGAACCACAACAGAGGAGGCAAGAAGGCCAAAGCAGCTCCGTCCTCACAGCCTGTCACTTTCCTGCCAAGAGCGGAGGCTTCCTCCGTGGAGGTTTCCTCCGAAAGAACTCCAGAACAAGCTGAATCCATTTCCTTTCTGGTTCCTGATTTTGATCAGAGGGCCAGTGGGCAGGCATCAGACTGGAACACCAGCACTCATGTCCAGAGCCGCTATGCATGGAACAAGCGTCACAAGGAGCGTGAACAACTGGATCCGACTAAGGATGTCATGGAGGAGGCCAAAATATTTATCCGCACATTTCTGAGAACGCGTAAAGGTCCGAGCAACTCAGATTTGACTGCAAAGTTGGGAGATCCTGTCATGCAGGAAGACTGGGTGCGCTTCCCCCTAAGAGATGTTGTTCAGAGACGCACCGGCATGGATGACAGAGTGGGCTATCATGGGACAAAATTGGAATCGCTCTACTCGATCCTGTATTTAGGAAAGTTGCAACCGTCCCAGGATTCCTCTCAAGGAGAACAATATTTCGAGGGCTACCCAGGAGTCTACATCCATTCCGGCAGGCATGAGCGCAAGGCGGAGTCATATGTGACGCATGTGTGGTTTCCCATCTTGAAAGAAGGCAACAAGTCTCTCCGAGCAGTTGCGGCCAAATTAGCAGTGTCGTTCGACCAGGCTGCAGGATCTCTCCGTGGCTCCAAAGCAACGGATCAGTACATTCTAAGGGAAGACTACGTCCAGCTCGAGGCGCTGTTGCTTCACATCACAGACTCACTGCCTTTGGGGACCTATGTGCAGACTGGCTGGAACCCCCTTGCGGAAGCTGCCCCAATTCAACGCATAGCGAGGGAAAGACCGGAGGAGCCGAGTTCATACAGAAATCCACCAAGATCCTCCTCCCAACCTGCCAAGGAATCAGCTGCCTTTCAAGATGATGATAACTCCACCTGGCAGGCCGCAGCTCTTCCTGGGAGAGGAAACAAGGCAATGGCCTCTGACCAAAGCGCTCTGCCGACCTCCTTGCATCAGCCCGAAGATGATAGTGATGAATCCTGGGGGGTTTGGTCACCAGCTGCTGATTCCGCAGGCACAGATCCACAGGATCCATTTCAACAAGAAGTCCCACAGCATCAAGAGGGAGGCAGAAGAGAGCATGCCTGGCAGCCAGCAACTCAGCACTCACCAAGTTTAGCAGATCTGGATGGTAATCTTGATCGGCTCTCTGGACGGGGCGCTCACGAAACCAGACGAGTGATGATAGGCAAGCTCCTCACACAGGCTCTCAGACATGACCCAGTGAAGTATGGCATTTCGCTAGACACTGCTGGCTATGCCAATCTGAAAAGCCTTCTTAATTCCAGGCAATTCTGGCGGGCTGAAGTGACAGCTCATGAAGTACAGCGAGTACTGGAAACCTCACAGAAAGTCCGCATGGAGCAGATGATCTCAGAGGAAGACGGCGAAATCTACATCAGAGCCTTACAGGGTCATGGTCGTGACATCCCACTGGACGAAGATCAATTGCATGAGGTTCTGACCTCCTCAACAACACCGGAGTGGGGTGTCCACGGGACGAGCTGGCGGGCCTGGCAGCAGATTCGCTCCTCTCAGCTGCGCAGAACGCAAAGACGTGACATACATTTGTCTTTGTCACCAACCAAAACTGCAGGATTCAGGGAGGACTCCTCAGTGGAGATCTGGATCCACCTGCCGTCTTTGATCGACAGTGGACACATAGTGCGTCGGGCGAAGAATGGAGTACTGCTGACGCGTGGACCCATTGACCTGTCCCACATCAGCACTGTCATAGATCGGCACACAGGCAAGTCTCTGCCCTTATAAAGCGTCCTCAGCAGTTTCACCTGTACCGAATTCGTTCTGCCGTGGTCTACTTTCGCAGCTGGAGGCTTCCTCCGGAGGCTTCCTCCACTTCATTTTAAAGTAGACAGCAAGTACGCCCTCTGCTTAAGGCAACAAAGACTTTGATACAGCCTGAGCGAGTTGTCTCTCTTTGCATGCTCTAAGAGGAGTTTCCCCACCCTCCGCCTGCACATTGCCCAGGTGAGCTTAGCGTCGCGAAGTCCACAAGCAGTGGCAGGCACTTCCTTCTGCAGTTCCTTGTTCTTGAGCGGTGCGGCTTTCAGCTAGAGCCCTTGCATGCTTGTTAGCAATGGTCAATGCCTGCCTGACATAAGAAACCGCTTCACACTTCTGTTGGCAGTAGCCATTCTAACCTCGAATCCAGCCATCAACACCTGTGTTTCCAATGGAGAGCACTAGCTTGGTGCAAGCGCTCACTCCGCTCCTGGTTGCTCTCGTACACCAGCAGGTAGTTGCTGAGGACCAGAACATCTCCTCCGAGACTACCAGCACAAGGGTTGCGGAGTATCTCAACACTCACAAGGTGAAAATCCTCGCTCAGTTCATGAACTACGCACATGAGGTGCTCCAAGCAGAGAGGTTGAAGACACTGCTTTGGGCAGTACAGTCATTGACCGGATATGATGAATGGCGTGAAATCAAGGCGGCCCGGCGCCAAAAGTTGCGGAGCATCAGCCTACGATACTTAAGCCTGATGAGGTTCACCGAGCTTCCCACCACCCAAGGAACGTGGTACTACAGCGTGATCCTCACCGAACTAGAGAGCTTCTATCGTGAGACGCACATTATCCGGTATACCTCAAGCATGCTTCCGCCGCATCTTGACGCTCAGTATCAACAAGAGGTTGGGCAGGTGCGTGATGAGTTCTTTGCAGAGGATGCGGAAATGAACATAGCGATCGCACAGTGGACCACAATTTCGGCAGGACTCACAGGATGAGTGGAGGCTACCTCCGGAGGCTTCCTCCCCTTCCTGCACCTCGCCGATTCCCTGTACACTTTTCAACACCTGAATCGGCACTTTTGAAGGTGCAACTCTCGGCTCGACTAAGCCATGCATCAGTATGGCAGAACTCCATTTAGCACAGAGGTTGATAATAGTGTCTCTTTCTTTCTTTCATTAGGAGGCTTCCTCCCATGTTGTTCGCATCTATCATCTTCTTGAGACCTTCTTCATACATTAAAGTGCAATGGAGCTTCTCCAGCAAGGGAATGCAATATCACTTGTCTAGCCTTGCAACAAAAGCAGATGGCTTTTTGTGACCATCAGCGGCTATGAGGAAGAAATCTTGCCTGAGTCTGTGTTGCACAATGGGGATCCCACCCACCTACCCCATGCAGAGCACACCGCTCGTGATGCAGGCTGCATTTGGCTGACGTCAACCGATGCTCTGAACAATCAGGCAGGGAGTGATCTCCAGATAGCATCGCTTGCAGCTAATCATCTCGTTAGCACCAGCATGCATGCTCACACTTGATGGAACT
>CAJNDS010000957.1:385000-400000 GCA_905221605.1 Symbiodinium natans
AGAACCCAGCGAGGAGAAAAACTGCTGCAATGACAAGGAGGAGGTAGACGGCTGCACCGCCACCAAGGCTGAGGACCCAGAACGGTGCAAGAACCACACCGCCCTGGCACAAGAGTAGCAACAAAGTCACCTGTGGGGCTGTCCTTTTTGGGGCACCCCAGCGATTCATAGCGAGAGTGGCGTTTGCCATCTCTGTCATCACCGCGTCCGGCATGCTCAAAGCCTACGCTGACAAAAAAAATCTGAACCCAAGTGCTCGCAACTCGGGCCGGGCAATGCAAGGGCTGGACTTCCATGTGAGACTCCAAGGCTCTCAATCCTTGGGGACTACCCTGAAACTATATGCACCTGGAGTGAGCGCCGCCACTGCAACCCGCGGAGGGAGCTTAGGACCGCCTTGTATGAGGTTTGATCACGCACATCTCGGACGAGCCAGGCGATGGTTCTGTTCATGGGCCTCATGGGATCTGCCATCTGGTCTTGGTAGGATCGGCAGCATTGGCAACCACCTGGCAGGACAGGGTGGTTTGCTGGTCCAGAGTGGTACTTTCAACTTGCACATCCTGATGCCAGGAGGACCTTCCGCTGCGGTGCTCGTGCCAAGCACCTGTTTCGCCCACGGTCGAGCTGGGCAAGAAAGGGTTTGTCGTCTAGGGTTTGGGGTGGTTTGGGGTTTGGTCCTTGCTCTGAGCAATGCCCCCAACCTGGCGGAATCAGCCGACCACCCACACACACACACAAAACAACCCCGGCAAACACATGCGACAAAGCATCGCTGCAGTCGCTGCAGTGCTCAAACGGCCTTCAAAGTGGCGCTGTTGTCTTTGGTGCCATGACTCGCCTTGTCAGAACACCCGGGGCCACCGCCCCCAGACCAGGAAAGTGGATCAGGAACCTAAACCCTACACCGGCCTTCATCGTGGCCCCATCGCTTGAGCTGAACTTGGGACCAGCTGGTGTCCGAGGCTTCACCTGACGCAAGAAGGTTCAGCATCAGGGAACATGCACGAATGAGAAGCCGGCCTGTCTCACCCCACCAGTTTCCGGTCCAGCCGGACCAGCCGCTGTCCCACCGCTCGTGCCGAGCCATGGCCCAGGTCTTCGTGGAAGCACTGTAGCTGTCGGTCCGCCGAGTTCTAATGACATGCTCGTCCGTGCTCGGATGTGCGCTCAAGCATGTCATGTGCACGCACTGACTAAGCTGGCGAGCAAAACAAAGACGCAGATTTATGCAGAAGTACCAACAACAAGGACAGGAAGAGGCCCGTGCTTCTGCTTGTCTCGAAGGCTTACTGTAGTGGCCTTTCGAGTTTAGTGTCCGTCAACGCAGGGGGCCAAGACAAAATCATCATTTTGGCATTTCTCTGGTAAGGCCGCGCCCCGCGCCCCTTCAAGCGCACTTTGTCTATGCATTTTGCATGTTGGTGTTGGGGTCGGGGCACCCTTTGTCAGGCATATGTTTTGTGCATGTGTTCTGCGCGCTGCACCAAGATCTCATTTGCAACATATCGCACAGTGCGTGCTCAAGCTGTGGGCCTGAGGATGCCTTCTAACACAATTTTCAGGACATCGATGAAAATCTGCTGAGGCCACAACTGCTTTCGCATCCTGCCTTTGCACTGGAAGGCTTTTCTGTCTCTTTCAGGATGTGCAGATTGAATGCTCTCTCAGTCACTGGCCAGTAGGCTCAGTTGCATACAGATAAACTAAAGCAGAAGCTCCCATTGAATCTCGAATGGCGTGCTCCGAGAAGAAAGACCCGCTGAGCATCCCCAGAGAATCAGGCAGCTGTCCCACGGAGTATTTCTGGGAGCGCCCACCCCCCCCCTCCCCCAAAAGAAGCGCAGAAGGTCCCGCCGTTCTACCCTGAAGAAGCCCGCAGAAGGTCCTGCCGTGCATTTCAGAATCCCGTACAGAGCTTTATGGGGTTTTCATACGGCCGCACAATGTCCCGCCGCCGAGTGTAGCCTGTCCCCCCAGGCGCGCCCACCCCCCGAGAATGCTGCACGAGTCCCGCCGACAATCCCTGAAACGTGCACCCACGACCAAAAGCGCAGAAGGTCCATCCCGCAAAAGTCCCACCGAGTATCTTAGACTGCACCCCCAGAGAATTCTGCGGAGAGTCCCGCGACAGAAGCCTGCAGCGAAGTATCCGTAAGTACCCAAGTATGTGTCCGACAGCAAGATGGCTCTCACGTCAGGTAGCTGCACGTGGGGATGATCGAAGCAAACTTTTGCTCGAGGTCATGAGGTCACACGTGGTTCGGCCTGGGGAGAGAGGGCTCTCTGCAAAGCTTCTGGTTTCTCACAAAGCCTCACAGGCCGCCGCAAGCGCTCACTGAAAAGCTCCTTTTACCAAGCATCACGATGGCGCCAATGGCCAATGCCAATGTAGAGAGGCCTTTCCGGTCCAGCCGTCCAGCCTTGACTCGTTCCTTGGAGGATGCTCGGGGCACGCTGCAGACCCTTTGGGCGGCCGACATGGTTTCAAATCCCGGTGTGTGCCTACTTTCATGCTGCTGGAGGATCACCCCTGCCAATCAAGACTCCTCGGTTCGTTCGCGTACTATGATGTCAAAATGTCAACTTCTTTCCCCCCATGGGTTTCCAAAGCATGCGCGCTCCAATCTCCTTCATCTGTAGTATCCTGCTGCACTGTCTAAACCGGCAATCATTGGAGATTTGGGCATGCCAGCTAAAGCCTGAAGGACCTCACATGATGATCCACGCATTGCCCGCATCGTGCTTCAGGGCACCACGCCAAAGTCACAGAAATCTTGAAAGTCGAGAGCGGCCGGCTTTTTCGGTGACACCCGCTCCGCAGTTCGAAGCCTGCGCCGTCAAGCCTTTGGCTTCGCGCGCTTTTGTTTCACGATGGTCTCCCAGGAGAAAGGCCGGACGCCATCCTCGCCGACGATGTGCACCGTATTGAAATCCTCGGGTATATCGGCTTCGACCAGAATCGCTCCGATGTCCGCTTCCTCCAAGACAAACTTGGGTTGGATAATGGCCTTCTTGGGGTGCCTCGCCAAGGCCGCCACTTGGAGGAGCTGCAGCTTCCACCCTTGAGTGGTGAACAGTTGCTCCTGTCCCTCGGCGGACACGGCTCGAAACACCTCGATGGGGTGCTCGTAGCCGAGGTAGCAGATGTCCTCGCACTGGTTCACCTTCACCTCTTGCCAGACCCTGTTGAGCGGCTTGTTGACGTTGCGACCCTCGGGCTGTCTGTCTGGGATGTCTCGACAGGCGTAGCCCACGGAAAACGGGTCCACACGACCCATCCCGTATCCCATCGTCACGTCGCTCTCTCTGAAGCAGGGTGCCCAGCGCTTTGGCTGGACCTCCACTGCTTGCACGGGCTCAGCAACCGGCTCGGCCTGCTCCGCCAGCTCCTTCTCCTCAACCACAGGCTCCGACGGCGACTGCTCCAAGGGTTGTGGCCGACGGCACCTGGTCGGGGATTCTTGACTGAAGGAGCGAGGCTTTCATCCCAGATGCACCGGAGCATGAGCAGACCAACCTCGAAGGTTGAACGGTGGCTGCCAAAGCGGTGGCGAAGAGCCGAGACTTCACTTTGGCGCGAGGCTTGCGAGGGCTACCTACGGGCACATGTTGCACGCATCGCACGTCAGCATCCTGCAGTTAAAGAAGCACACACCGGCCTACCGGCTTCTGTTCGCCCGGCGTATAAGAGTTACTCGAACCTGCACACGTGCGGCATTGGTTGCTGTGTTGGCGATGCACGGCGTGATGTGAGCGTGTGAGTTAACAAGTGGCCTTCATCCTGGCTGCTTGGCGAGGATCCCTCCACGTGCCAGTCTTTGTTGTGTTGCCAGGCACCTGCAGGTGCAAGCGTTGCATCACGAAAAGCTCACCACATGGTGAAAGCTGCCCCTTGAACCCACGCTGCGCGGCGCCTTGGTCTTCCTTGCTGGACCAGTCCTTCCAGCTCTGCCAGACACCTCCGATCAGGCGCTGCGATTGCCATGGGCTGTACAAAAAGGGTTCCTGCATGACAAGCGTCCGCGCATGATTGCCAAAAGCATGGCCAAGATCGTCAGAGATGTCACCTGATGTCACTACACTCAAACCCCCGCACGGCCTTGATCCTGGCGCCAAGAGGCCCTTCCATCGCGCCCGTGCCAGTAACCTGCAGCCATAGAGCAGCATAGAGCGGCGACATGCGGCGACGAAGGCGAAGCCCCGGAACTGGAACCAAGCCCACATGTTCGACAATCAAACAACCAAAAATGACCTTGCTTTGCATGTCAACTTTGTATCCGTCGAAACCCCTCCTTTTATGAGCAGCTGGGGAACACTTCTAGGAACGTTTGTTGGGCTCGACTCCTGCTGCTTTTGCTTGCGATTCCGCGGACGGGACCTCCTCGGTCTCGGTCCGGACATGTCCGGATTCGCATGGCTTTGCCCCGAAAGGATCCTGGAGGCCTCCTTTTTCAAATGACTCCTACGCCTGGAGTGTTGTGGAAGTGTGTGGAACTCCTGCAGGTCACTAACATCTTCTGGATTTTTTCTGGAGGCTTTGGGACTCGCGTTATCAAATACTTTTTATAGAGAAGCAAGCCATGTGTACTGTCTGTACTACGAGGCCTTGATCCTGATGCCAGGAGGACCTTCCGCTGCGGTGCTCGTGCCAAGCACCTGTAGCCCACGGTCCAGCTGGGCAAGAAAGGGTTCGTAGTCTAGGGTTTGGGATTTAGTCCTTGCTCTGAGACAGCAATGCCCACGAACCTGGCTGAATCAGCACACACACAAAACAACCCCGGCAAAAACGCGCGATAAAGCATCGCAACAATACTCAAACGGCCTTCAAAGTGGCGCTCTTGTCTTTGGTGCCATGACTGGCCTTGTCACAACACCCGCCCCCCCGCACAACAACGCTGGGACCACCGCCCCCAGACCAGGAAAGTGGATCAGGAACCTAAACCCTACACTGGCCTTCATCGTGGCCCCATCGCTTGAGCTGAACTTGGGACCAGCTGGTGTCCGAGGCTTCACCTGACGCAAGAAGGTTCAGCATCAGGGAACATGCACGAATGAGAAGCCGGCCTGTCTCACCCCACCAGTTTCCGGTCCAGCCGGACCAGCCGCTGTCCCACCGCTCGTGCCGAGCCATGGCCCAGGTCTTCGTGGAAGCACTGTAGCTGTCGGTCCGCCGAGTGCGTTCACATGAAATGCTCGTCCGTGCTCGGATGTGTGCTCAAGCATGTCATGTGCACGCACTGACAAGGCTGGCGAGCAAAACAAAGACGCAGATTTCAACATTAAAAACAAGGACTGGAAGAGCCCCGTGACCGCGAGCCCCCGCCCCGCGCCACCTCAAGCGCACTTTATTGTTTATGCATTTTGCATGTTGGGGTCGGGCACCCTTTGTCGGGCACCCTTTGTCGGGCACTTTGTTTTAGCTTGTGTTACGCGTGTTGCACCTAAATCTCATTTGCCAAATGTCGCATAGCGCGTGCTCAAGCTGTGGGCCTGAGGATGCCGTACAATTTGAAGGACATCGACGAAAATCTGCTAAAGCCACCTGTCGCATCCTAACTTTGCCCTGGAAGGCTGCTCTTTTCTTGCAGGATGTGCAAATTGTATGCTCTCAGTCACTGGCCAGCAGGTTCCAGTGCGTACAAAAAGAATCAAAGCAGAAGCTCCCTTCCAAGATCCGAGAAGGAAAGTCCCGCTGAGCATCCCCAGAGAATCGCGCAGGTGTCCCGCGGAGTAGTTCTGGAGTGCCCACCCCCACCCCCCCCCAGCCCAAACAAGCACCGTGGTTGGAAAAGAAAACCTAGCGCGCTTCCACTCATACGAGTATCCTGGTGCGCTGTCGAAACCGGCAATCATTGGAGATTTGGGCATGCCAGCTAAAGCCGACCTCACATGATGATCCACGCATTGCCCGCATCGTGCTTCAGGGCACCACGCCAAAGTCACAGAAATCTTGAAAGTCGAGAGCGGCCGGCTTTTTCGGTGACACCCGCTTCGCAGTTCGAAGCCTGCGCCGTCAAGCCTTTGGCTTCGCGCGCTTTTGTTTCACGATGGTCTCCCAGGAGAAAGGCCGGACGCCATCCTCGCCGACGATGTGCACCGTATTGAAATCCTCGGGTACATCGGCTTCGGCCAGAATCGCTCCGATGTCCGCTTCCTCCAAGACAAACTTGGGTTGGATAATGGCCTTCTTGGGGTGCCTCGCCAAGGCCGCCACTTGGAGGAGCTGCAGCTTCCACCCTTGAGTGGTGAACAGTTGCTCCTGTCCCTCGGCGGACACGGCTCGAAACACCTCGATGGGGTGCTCGTAGCCGAGGTAGCAGATGTCCTCGCACTGGTTCACCTTCACCTCTTGCCAGACCCTGTTGAGCGGCTTGTTGACGTTGCGACCCTCGGGCTGTCTGTCTGGGATGTCTCGACAGGCGTAGCCCACGGAAAACGGGTCCACACGACCCATCCCGTATCCCATCGTCACGTCGCTCTCTCTGAAGCAGGGTGCCCAGCGCTTTGGCTGGACCTCCACTGCTTGCACGGGCTCAGCAACCGGCTCGGCCTGCTCCGCCAGCTCCTTCTCCTCAACCACAGGCTCCGACGGCGACTGCTCCAAGGGTTGTGGCCGACGGCACCTGGTCGGGGATTCTTGACTGAAGGAGCGAGGCTTTCATCCCAGATGCACCGGAGCATGAGCAGACCAACCTCGAAGGTTGAACGGTGGCTGCCAAAGCGGTGGCGAAGAGCCGAGACTTCACTTTGGCGCGAGGCTTGCGAGGGCTACCTACGGGCACATGTTGCACGCATCGCACGTCAGCATCCTGCAGTCAAAGAAGCACACACCGGCCTACCGGCTTCTGTTCGCCCGGCGTATAAGAGTTACTCGAACCTGCACACGTGCGGCATTGGTTGCTGTGTTGGCGATGCACGGCGTGATGTGAGCATGTGAGTCCCTCAAAACAAGTGGCCTTCATCCTGGCTGCTTGGCGAGGATCCCTCCACGTGCCAGTCTTTGTTGTGTTGCCAGGCACCTGCAGGTGCAAGCGCTGTATCACGAAAAGCTCACCACATGGTGAAAGCCGCCCCTTGAACCCACGCTGCGCGGCGCCTTGGTCTTCCTTGCTGGACCAGTCCTTCCAGCTCTGCCAGACACCTCCGATCAGGCGCGGCGATTGCCGTGGGCTGTAACAAAAAAGATCGCGGCATGACAAGCGTCCGCGCATGATTGCGAAGCATGCCCAAGATCGTCAGAGATGTCACCTGATGTCACTACACTCAAACCCCCGCACGGCCTTGATCCTGGCGCCAAGAGGCCCTTCCATCGCGCCCGTGCCAGTAACCTGCAGCCATAGAGCAGCATAGAGCGGCGACATGCGGCGACGAAGGCGAAGCCCCGGAACTGGAACCAAGCCCACATGTTCGACAATCAAACAACCAAAAATGACCTTGCTTTGCATGTCAACTTTGTATCCGTCGAAACCCCTCCTTTTATGAGCAGCTGGGGAACACTTCTAGGAACGTTTGTTGGGCTCGACTCCTGCTGCTTTTGCTTGCGATTCCGCGGACGGGACCTCCTCGGTCTCGGTCCGGACATGTCCGGATTCGCATGGCTTTGCCCCGAAAGGATCCTGGAGGCCTCCTTTTTCAAATGACTCCTACGCCTGGAGTGTTGTGGAAGTGTGTGGAACTCCTGCAGGTCACTAACATCTTCTGGATTTTTTCTGGAGGCTTTGGGACTCGCGTTATCAAATACTTTTTATAGAGAAGCAAGCCATGTGTACTGTCTGTACTACGAGGCCTTGATCCTGATGCCAGGAGGACCTTCCGCTGCGGTGCTCGTGCCAAGCACCTGTAGCCCACGGTCCAGCTGGGCAAGAAAGGGTTCGTAGTCTAGGGTTTGGGATTTAGTCCTTGCTCTGAGACAGCAATGCCCACGAACCTGGCTGAATCAGCACACACACAAAACAACCCCGGCAAAAACGCGCGATAAAGCATCGCAACAATACTCAAACGGCCTTCAAAGTGGCGCTCTTGTCTTTGGTGCCATGACTGGCCTTGTCACAACACCCGCCCCCCCGCACAACTGGGACCACCGCCCCCAGACCAGGAAAGTGGATCAGGAACCTAAACCCTACACTGGCCTTCATCGTGGCCCCATCGCTTGAGCTGAACTTGGGACCAGCTGGTGTCCGAGGCTTCACCTGACGCAAGAAGGTTCAGCATCAGGGAACATGCACGAATGAGAAGCCGGCCTGTCTCACCCCACCAGTTTCCGGTCCAGCCGGACCAGCCGCTGTCCCACCGCTCGTGCCGAGCCATGGCCCAGGTCTTCGTGGAAGCACTGTAGCTGTCGGTCCGCCGAGTGCGTTCACATGAAATGCTCGTCCGTGCTCGGATGTGTGCTCAAGCATGTCATGTGCACGCACTGACAAGGCTGGCGAGCAAAACAAAGACGCAGATTTCAACATTAAAAACAAGGACTGGAAGAGCCCCGTGACCGCGAGCCCCCGCCCCGCGCCACCTCAAGCGCACTTTATTGTTTATGCATTTTGCATGTTGGGGTCGGGCACCCTTTGTCGGGCACTTTGTTTTAGCTTGTGTTACGCGTGTTGCACCTAAATCTCATTTGCCAAATGTCGCATAGCGCGTGCTCAAGCTGTGGGCCTGAGGATGCCGTACAATTTGAAGGACATCGACGAAAATCTGCTAAGGCCACCTGTCGCATCCTAACTTTGCCCTGGAAGGCTGCTCTTTTCTTGCAGGATGTGCAAATTGTATGCTCTCAGTCACTGGCCAGCAGGTTCCAGTGCGTACAAAAAGAATCAAAGCAGAAGCTCCCTTCCAAGATCCGAGAAGGAAAGTCCCGCTGAGCATCCCCAGAGAATCGCGCAGGTGTCCCGCGGAGTAGTTCTGGAGTGCCCACCCCCACCCCCCCCCAGCCCAAACAAGCACCGTGGTTGGAAAAGAAAACCTAGCGCGCTTCCACTCATACGAGTATCCTGGTGCGCTGTCGAAACCGGCAATCATTGGAGATTTGGGCATGCCAGCTAAAGCCGACCTCACATGATGATCCACGCATTGCCCGCATCGTGCTTCAGGGCACCACGCCAAAGTCACAGAAATCTTGAAAGTCGAGAGCGGCCGGCTTTTTCGGTGACACCCGCTTCGCAGTTCGAAGCCTGCGCCGTCAAGCCTTTGGCTTCGCGCGCTTTTGTTTCACGATGGTCTCCCAGGAGAAAGGCCGGACGCCATCCTCGCCGACGATGTGCACCGTATTGAAATCCTCGGGTATATCGGCTTCGGCCAGAATCGCTCCGATGTCCGCTTCCTCCAAGACAAACTTGGGTTGGATAATGGCCTTCTTGGGGTGCCTCGCCAAGGCCGCCACTTGGAGGAGCTGCAGCTTCCACCCTTGAATGGTGAACAGTTGCTCCTGTCCCTCGGCGGACACGGCTCGAAACACCTCGATGGGGTGCTCGTAGCCGAGGTAGCAGATGTCCTCGCACTGGTTCACCTTCACCTCTTGCCAGACCCTGTTGAGCGGCTTGTTGACGTTGCGACCCTCGGGCTGTCTGTCTGGGATGTCTCGACAGGCGTAGCCCACGGAAAACGGGTCCACACGACCCATCCCGTATCCCATCGTCACGTCGCTCTCTCTGAAGCAGGGTGCCCAGCGCTTTGGCTGGACCTCCACTGCTTGCACGGGCTCAGCAACCGGCTCGGCCTGCTCCGCCAGCTCCTTCTCCTCAACCACAGGCTCCGACGGCGACTGCTCCAAGGGTTGTGGCCGACGGCACCTGGTCGGGGATTCTTGACTGAAGGAGCGAGGCTTTCATCCCAGATGCACCGGAGCATGAGCAGACCAACCTCGAAGGTTGAACGGTGGCTGCCAAAGCGGTGGCGAAGAGCCGAGACTTCACTTTGGCGCGAGGCTTGCGAGGGCTACCTACGGGCACATGTTGCACGCATCGCACGTCAGCATCCTGCAGTCAAAGAAGCACACACCGGCCTACCGGCTTCTGTTCGCCCGGCGTATAAGAGTTACTCGAACCTGCACACGTGCGGCATTGGTTGCTGTGTTGGCGATGCACGGCGTGATGTGAGCATGTGAGTCCCTCAAAACAAGCGGCCTTCATCCTGGCTGCTTGGCGAGGATCCCTCCACGTGCCAGTCTTTGTTGTGTTGCCAGGCACCTGCAGGTGCAAGCGTTGCATCACGAAAAGCTCACCACATGGTGAAAGCTGCCCCTTGAACCCACGCTGCGCGGCGCCTTGGTCTTCCTTGCTGGACCAGTCCTTCCAGCTCTGCCAGACACCTCCGATCAGGCGCTGCGATTGCCGTGGGCTGTACAAAAAGGGTTCCTGCATGACAAGCGTCCGCGCATGATTGCCAAAAGCATGGCCAAGATCGTGAGAGATGTCACATGATGTCACTACACTCAAACCCCTGCATGGCCTTGATCCTGGCGCCAAGAGGCCCTTCCATCGCGCCCTTCCCAGTAACCTGCAGCCATAGAGCGGCGACGGGCGAAGCCCCAGAACTGGAACCAAGCCCAACAATCAAAAATGACTTTGCTTTGCATTTGTATCCGTCGAAACCCCCTCCTTTTATGAGCAGCTGGGGCACACTTCTACGAAGGTGTGTTGGGCTCGACTCCTGCTGCTTTTGCTTGCGATTCCGCGGACGGGACCTCCTCGGTCTCGGTCCGGACATGTCCGGATTCGCATGGCTTTGCCCCGAAAGGATCCTGGAGGCCTCCTTTTTCAAATGACTCCTACGCCTGGAGTGTTGTGGAAGTGTGTGGAACTCCTGCAGGTCACTAACATCTTCTGGATTTTTTCTGGAGGCTTTGGGACTCGCGTTATCAAATACTTTTTATAGAGAAGCAAGCCATGTGTACTGTCTGTACTACGAGGCCTTGATCCTGATGCCAGGAGGACCTTCCGCTGCGGTGCTCGTGCCAAGCACCTGTAGCCCACGGTCCAGCTGGGCAAGAAAGGGTTCGTAGTCTAGGGTTTGGGATTTAGTCCTTGCTCTGAGACAGCAATGCCCACGAACCTGGCTGAATCAGCCGACCACACACAAAACAACCCCGGCAAAAACGCGCGATAAAGCATCGCAACAATACTCAAACGGCCTTCAAAGTGGCGCTCTTGTCTTTGGTGCCATGACTGGCCTTGTCACAACACCCGCCCCCCCGCACAACAACGCTGGGACCACCGCCCCCAGACCAGGAAAGTGGATCAGGAACCTAAACCCTACACTGGCCTTCATCGTGGCCCCATCGCTTGAGCTGAACTTGGGACCAGCTGGTGTCCGAGGCTTCACCTGACGCAAGAAGGTTCAGCATCAGGGAACATGCACGAATGAGAAGCCGGCCTGTCTCACCCCACCAGTTTCCGGTCCAGCCGGACCAGCCGCTGTCCCACCGCTCGTGCCGAGCCATGGCCCAGGTCTTCGTGGAAGCACTGTAGCTGTCGGTCCGCCGAGTGCGTTCACATGAAATGCTCGTCCGTGCTCGGATGTGTGCTCAAGCATGTCATGTGCACGCACTGACAAGGCTGGCGAGCAAAACAAAGACGCAGATTTCAACATTAAAAACAAGGACTGGAAGAGCCCCGTGACCGCGAGCCCCCGCCCCGCGCCACCTCAAGCGCACTTTATTGTTTATGCATTTTGCATGTTGGTGTTGGGGTCGGGGCACCCTTTGTCAGGCAATTTTTTGTGCATGTGTTCTGCGTGCTGCACCAAAGTCTCATTTGCAACATATCGCATAGCGTGTGCTCAAGCTGTGGGCCTGAGGATGCCTTTTCACACAGTTTTCAGGACATCGATGAAAATCTGCTGAGGCCACAACTCATTTCGCATCCTGCCTTTGCACTGGAAGGCTGTTCTGTCTCTTTCAGGATGTGCAAATTGAATGCTCTCAGTCACTGGCCAGTAGGCTCCGTTGCATACACATAAACTAAAGCAGAAGCTCCCATCGAATATCGAATGGCGTGCTCCGAGAAGGCAGAAAGCCCCGCTGAGCATCCCCAGAGAATCAGGCAGGTGTCCGGCGGAGTAGTTCTGGGAATGCCCACCCCCCCCCCCCCCAACCAAAGAAGCGCAGAAGGTCCCGCCGTTCTACCCCCACAGAACCCTGCAAGAGTCTGAAGTGCCTGCCCATGAAAAAGCCCGCAGGAGGTCCTGCCGAGCATTTCAGAATCCCGCAGAGTTCTGCCGTCGTCATGCGGCCGCAGAATGTCCCGCCGCCGAGTATACCCCAGGCATGCGCGCCCCCAGAGAATGCTGCAAGAGTCCCGCCGACGATCCCTGAAACGCGCACCCACCACCAAAAGCGCAGGTGGTCCATCCCCAAAAGTGCAAAAGACTGCTCAGCAACAGCAACAGTCCCACCGAGTATCTTAGACTGCACCCCCAGAGAATTCTGCGGAGAGTTCTGTAAGTATCCAAGTATGTGTCCGACAGCAAGATGGCTCTCACACCGGGTAGCTGCACAGTGGGGGGTGATCGAAGCAAGCTTTTGCTCGAGGTCATGAGGTCACGCGTGGTTCGGCCTGGGGAGAGAGGGCAGCTTTCTGCAAGGCAAAGCTTCACAGTCAGATTTTCGGATGAGGGCACGCATGGGATAAACATGATGACGAGCGAGAGACATGCCTTCAGGCGTCCCTGCCACACTGCCAGAGAGCATGCAGTAGAGAAGGTCACTCAGCAGAGCATGCAAGAACAAGACTGCCTCGAGCCTCGCACGGCGACATCGGCAACATCAGCGGTTTCGTGGCCCCACGGTCCAGAGCCGCAGCATGCAGTGTGCAAATGCAGCGCAAGGAACAAGTAGAGCATCGTTGCAGCATCATGCAATGTTTCGCGTTTCTCGCAAGACTGGGGGCGGCTAGGAGATGGCTAGGGCATCTCGGGCGCGATGCATTGCGGAAGTTGGCCATGGACACCGGTCTCACACGAATGCCTCTGCGATTCATGTCATGAGCTTTAGCATGGACTCAGGCTCCCAAGTAGCGCCAACTAGCGCCAAGTGGCAACTGCCAAAGGGCGCATCGCAGCCACATCAGCTCTCCAAAGCGGCACAGTAGCCGGGGAACCTCTCGTCGCAACGCGAAAGATCCCAACACAGCTCTCGCGCCGGATCTCGCCTCACGAGTCCAACAGGCGCCACGCCCTCCGAGAGCATCGAACGCGCTGCCGACCCTGCACCAACAACAAGCGCAAGACACCCGACAAAGCAAGACACGGAAGAAGGAAGAAGAAGGAAGAAGAAGGAAGAAGAAGGAAGAAGAAGGAAGAAGAAGGAAGAGGAGATCGCCTCCGAGCTCCCAAGGCAGCCAGTGTCGCCAGCAGCCACCATTGCCGGCGCAGCAGCGCCGCAGCCACGAGGTGCGCGGCGAGGGCCAAGCCGCTGGAGGTGTCCAAGCCCGCTCCTCTAAACCAAGCAAAGAGAGAGAGAGAGAGAGAGAGAGAGAGAGAGAGAGAGAGACACTCTTATAGGGTTGTTACATGATCCCTGAATTTGGGGGCCCTTAAAACGGGACCCCTTAAACACCCGTTTTATACCCTCTAAAACCCAAAGGCCCAGAAGGCAAGGGACCACATTAACTACCCTTAGAAGCACAAACAAAAACACTCCTCTCTCCCAGGCAGCCTGTTGGTTGCAAAGGGATCAACTGTTTATCTCGCATCTCCGAAACTTCTCCTATCACCCTCAAGTTCAAGTACATGCCAATCGTGTTGAGGTGGAGACGAGAGTCGCAGTGGAGCAGGGAGCAGGATTGCTGACAAGCGTCGAAGTCTCGATGGAACGAAGACTGTCCTTCCCGTCTGCTCAAACTCAGCCTGCGGGATTCCGTGTGCGAGCAAGCCTTGCATAATCTGCCAGACAATCTGCCCCACAATCTGCCCCAGAAGCAGCCGGCCTTGTCCACGCGAAATTGGCCACCCAGCACTGCGTTGCTAGGCAAGCAGTCACCAAAGCGGGGTTGGACCGACCTGCGGTGCGTTTGTGCAAGCAGACCGAAGGCTCCAATATGTTGAAATGTGTTGAAACGCACGTGGTGCCGGAGTGCCGGGCCGGTCCAAGGCAGAGGGTGGCTCTCCTCGAACAAAGACGCACACTTCCCGCACAGCCTCGGAGATTTTGAGGTCGAGCGCAAAGGCGCAACATTGGCTCCCAAAAGCTTTCGCTAAAAGCGGGTCTCCGGGCAAAGAAGGCGCTCACAAAGCACGCCAGGGTCTGACCTCTCTGATTTCGTGGCTCTTCTTTTGAATTATGAGAGTGAGTGTTCTTTTTTCAGGCAGTGGCAGAGTGATTGAGTCAACTCTTTGCCTCCAAATCCCTTGCCTTGCTGGTGGGCAAGCACCGCAGTCGTTGTGGGGGGCTGCTCGCCACAGCGGCAGCGAACTCCCGAGACAGACTCTCCAAGTGCAGAAAATCTGCAGGAAATCTGAAGAAAATCTGCAGAATGCGCAGAATGTACACAGATGGTGCCTTCAGCAGCCCAAGGCACCTGCCAAGCCTGGAGCTTGAGAGGCGTAAAGCGGCGTAAAGAATATCATAGGGTCTTCTCTAGACTTCTCGGGTAGCCCGCTGTATCCAGCTGGATGAACGCCCCCGTTTGGCCGGGAAGCCCACACAGTGGCGCCAAGCAGCAGCCGCAGTCGCCCTGCGGATTCCAAGAGGGTCACCAGGAAGCTCGCCCCACCAGCGTGCCTCTCGTGCTCCAAGACACAGAAATATTCAAAGTAGTGCAGCTATAGGTCTTCAGGCAACGCGAAGGCCATGAACAAAATCGTTGAAGTCATTCTGTGGCTCGGCTTTGAGCTCGCTTGGCAGCTCGGCGCCGCGCACGAGGCCTCCCGCTGCGTAGACAGCGGCCTCGAAGGCCAGCGACACCTCAAACTGCACAAGCTGCAACTCGTGCGCAAGGTGTTTGCCTTTGTTCTCTCAATTTAGTACTCCATTTTTAATGCAAGTATGCTGTTCTTGCCAGGCCT